>LAZP02000258.1:495-26731 GCA_001272575.2 Ophiocordyceps unilateralis | reverse complement strand
TTTTCTTTCCTTTTCTCTTCTTTTCTTTCATCATCTTTCCTTTCCTTCTTTCTACCCAAAGTTACCTATCTGCTCCATAGGTACCTTTGGTTAGTATGTTTCAGCCGGCAAGATACGATACTTGGTCGCGGAAATTATAAGCTACTGAATTTCAGTTGCTGCTTTTTTTTTTTTTTCCCCTCCCGCCTCGGCCTTGCCGGGAGCCGTTACGTTAGCCGGAGTCGGCTACGGCCTTTGTTTGGCCTGAAGACGGGGCAGCGCAGAGAAATTCAAAACCAAAAAGAAAAGGGAAAAAAAACAAAAAAAAACCACCCCCCCGTCTGATTGTCGTCGGACTAGCGAGTGCCGAATAGCTTGTTTGTCGTCGAACTATAGGTAAAATAATAAGCCACGTTTTTTTTTTCCTTCTATTCTTTCTTTCCCCGGATTCATCGTTTTCGTCCCAATCTCAACCTCCTTCATCCCTCAATCATGGCTCTCCAACGCGTCATTCTCCGCCTCCCGCTCGCCTACCGCGCCTTCTTCCTCTTCATCGAGCCTGTTTCCGCTCTGGCCGGCGCATATTACTGTCACTTTCGCCAGGACCAGTATCTCGAGCTGCTGCTCCATGGCGCCTCTACTTCTTCTACCTCTTCACCCGTGCCGACGACGGTATCCGTCGCGTTGTCGCAACTAGCCAACATGTATTTCTTCTTCGCCCTTATCGAGTCGCTCGTTCTGCGCTGTACATGGGATCTGCGCGTCTGGCGTACCGTCTTGCTGGTGCTACTGATCGCCGACTTTGGTCATCTCTATTCACTCTTGGAACTCGGTTCTGCCGTCTATTACGACGGTGCTGGCTGGAATGTTAGCCTTTTCTTTAATATCCCTTGGGTTTATGCCGGGGCTACCATGAGGATGTGCTTCCTCGCTGGCGTCGGCCTGCAGCATTCTAAGCGGCAGAAGCAGCAATGACGTCGTCGGGAAACCATGCGGCGGGTCCGCGGTGCTGGGCACACGTGACACGTGTCATGCTGCGAGATGCCCATCCAGGCGCTTCCTCGACGGCCACTCCGACGTCCGCTGATGGGCATCATGGGGAATTTTTGAGCCATGGAGCCTAGGAAGGGATTCGAATCTTGGTCTGCGTTATCCCTTCCCCCCCCCCTTTCTCCTTTTTCTTCTTCTTTCAACCCACGATACTGTCCGGGATACTGGCATTTTCAATGAGATAGTCCTGTCAATAGCCGGTCTTTCTTTCAACAGTTTTTTTTTCAAAAGCTATTCTCCCGGCCTGTACGCATATACTCATCATCATACAGCCTTCTCCCGCAAATCAACCACATTCTCTCGACTATTCTCAGCCCAAACCTGCCTATCCTCAAACGCGTCCAGACAAGCGGCGGTGCTCACGAACCGAGCATCGGTATTGTTAAAGTCGATATCATACCCGCTACAGTATCCCTTTGTACCGCAAACAATGATCCAAAAATGCTGCTCGTCACACCATTTCCGGACCCTGGCTTTGCCATCGTGCCACGCCATCTTCAGGCTCTTGTTGCGATACCTAGGCGGTCTGGCCATATGAGCAGCATAACATTCCGACGAGTTGTCGAACCGACCATCCGTGAATTCGGGGTCCATGTCGAAAGCGTCGCAGTATCGTTGAGTGCCGCAAAACTTCTCCCGCCAGCCGTAGATGCCGCACAAACGGTTACTATCACTCCCTTCTGTCCATGGTAGTAAAGGCCCTTTGGGCTGACTCGGTCGAGGCTCATGGGCAGCGAAGCACTCCTCCTTGCTGACAAACCGCTGTTCCGTACGAGCCATGTCGAGCGTGGCAAATGCTTCGCAGAAGCGTTGCGTTCCGCATCTGGCCTCGCTGATGAATCGTATGCCTTCCTGGCATTCTTGCACCTCTTCCTCATCCGGGCTGGGCTCTAGCCACTTGAGCAACGGCCGTGGCGCCAGCTTCGGAGCCAGCCGCATCCTGGGCTCCGGCCCGTGATTTCGGAAGCACTCATCCGCCGAGTCGTAAGCAAAGTCAGTCCGGTTCGGAGCCCCGTCAAAAGCTTCGCAGTAGCGACGCGTGCCGCATATTCGTTCCATGAAGCCCACAGGGCCGCCGCAGCGACGGGCGTCGGCTGCCTTGGTCGGTGGGTAATGCCACGGCACAAGCGCCTGGGCTAGGCCCACGGCGGCTACCAGTTGGAGAGCAGCGTGCTTCATTCTTGTTCTGGTGTCTTGTTCAACAAGAGGGTGTTTTGATGAAGGTTGATGAAAGCTACTGTCGTTGTACGTCTTCTGGGGGGGGGGGGGAACATAGCGGCATTTATAACGGCTTTCGGGCCTGTCGTACGTATAATGGAATCTCGCGTGATATACGAGTCCATCCAGTTCAGCTGGACTTCCTTCCTGTTAGCCATCGCCTTCTCGCCCTTCCGTGCCATTCGCCCTCTCGCCCCTCGTACCCGAGCGGGATGTCCTGAATCTGCTGAGCGGACGGGATGCCGAGACTCTGAAATTGACGCGGGAATGCAGCCGAGACGCCGGTCGACGGATCAACCGCCTCCCACCGCAACCATACTCGACGACGACTCCCACGCGGGGCGAGCAAGCCATCACCAACTAACCCCCCCCCCCCCCCTTTTTACCCCTACTCACCGTCATGCCGGCAACATTTCTTAACGATAGTCCCCCACAAACACTCTCTAATTTACCTATTAATAACTTGCCAGGGTCAGTCTTGTATCCTCTCGTCCACTCTCACCCGTCCTCTCTCGTCCAACATCACACCTCCCCCCCCCCCACGTCCTCTCTCGCTCCCTTTTGACCTCGCCAAGCCTGCTGTACGCCCTTGCATACTGGCCGTCGTATACTATTTAGCTTCTTTCTAGTACGCCCTCTTCCGACGGCTTACTTTTCCGTCGGTCGCTGTCTTGCCAGAGTCGGCTGCAAGGTCGATCGTGGAGGTGCGTGCAAAACGGGCCTGTGATATCAAACCACTCGGCATAACGAATCCAACCTTGTAATCCCACAGTCTATAGAACTATATGCTTACTTGGCTGCTTTCACCTTCGGCCCAGCCCCCGAAAAAAAAGGGGGGGTGGTTATCCTACAAATGTTTCGTGTCTAACAGGCGCCAGTCTGCGGCTTACCCTTCTCGGACGACTGCTGCGTCTGAGGAGGCCCCCGTCTTCCAAAGCCTCGTGCTTGTCCTGTTCCACCGCCATCGGCTCCTCATACTCGTCGTCATCCTCATCCTCATCCTCATCCTCGTCATCCTCGTCATCCTCGTCATCCTCATCCTCATCTTCCTTCTCCCACTGCATCTTCCTCTTCCTCCCTCGCCTCTTCGTCTTTGTCTGCTTCACCACCCCTGACGCCCCCCTCCCACGTTTCCGTCCACGTGGAACCTCGTGGACAGCCTCAACCGCCTCCACAGCGAGTGGTTTCCGCCCTCTCGCCAGACGCTCGTCCCGAGAGTTGAGGAAGCGATGCACGGTCCTGTGATCCAGCACCCGCTCCTCCCGGTCCAAAGGCCCCTCTCTGTCCGTCTTGGGCCACACGTAGCCGTACAGCTTCGAGTGCCGTTCGCAGCGCGGACACGAAGACCGCGTCACGTAGGCGTTCTTCTGCACGAAGTGGGATCGGCAGTTGGTGCACTGTACCCAGGCCGTCTGGGGCTCCGAAAGCAGGTGACGCGTGAGGACGTAGTCTCCGGGTGTGCGGAGGCGCGCCGGCGGCGTGGCCTGCTTGATAAAGACACGTCGGCGTCGATACTTGCGTCGACGTGGAGTCGACCCATCATCGACTTCATAGGCTTCCTCGCTAGCGGCTTGCGACGCCTGGCTCTCGTCCATCGTCTCGATACTTTTGGCGAGTCGTGTGACGGGTCTGGGCTCTTCGCTGAGCGGCAAGACCAAGTCTGAAGTCGGGGCCATGGGCTCGGCCGTCGTCGTCTCGGACGCGCCCTCCAGGGCTGGCGGCAGAGTCGGTCGGCCCTCGGCCGAGGAGGGAATTATGTGAGCCAAGAGAGGGGCGGGAGCGCCATCGTTCTCTTCTTGCTTCAAGGCTGAGCCACCGTTCCTCTGCCTCAGAGGCACAGAGTCGACATCCGGGCTCTCTTGGTCGGGCGACGTCACGTCCGTCTCGGGGCTCTGCTTTTCCGGAGACGTCACGTCCGTCTCGGGGCTCTCCTTCTCCGTAGCGGTGACCTCGGTCTCGATAACGTCGCCGCCACTGGCCGGCGGACTGCTGGTGGCCGACGTCACGTCCTCATCCGCCAGCAATTTCAGCCTCTTAGCCGGAGTCACCGGCGGCGTGGTCAAAGCACTCGAGGGCCTCTTCCGCTCGGCGACACGGGGAACAATGGGCTGCGGAGACGCGGCAGCCGAGCAGGATTCGTCCGTCACGCCCAGCCTCGAGCCCCTCGCCCCCAACTTGTAAGAACGTGGACGGATGACGGGCGCGGCCGAAGGCGTCCTAGAGCTAGTCGTGCTGCTGCCATCGCGTGGCCGGCGACGCAGGGAGTAGTATCCCTCTGGTTCGTCTGGCTTCGCAACCTCGGCGGACGAGCCGTCGACGTTCTCGGGAGCCCAGCCATTGCACAGCCTCGTCTCGCAGGTACGGCAAAGACACTCGCAGTTGTCGTCGCCAAAGTAGTTTTCGCCGTAGCTGACGGTAATCTCTTCCCCAACGGTAATGGCTCGCGTGGCGATGATCTCGATGCCGGCGTGGCCCGTCGTTACAAGCCGAGCATTGGCCATACAGTCGTGATTTGCAAACCGTGCCGGCCCCATGAAGAGGCTGGCCGACTTGCTGCGGGAGCTAACGACGATGCTAAAGTCCTTTTTGCGAACGGCCATCTCCTTCTCCTCCTCCGGCGTAATGTTGACCTGGACGCCAGCCAGGTAACGGATGGCCTCGTTGCGGGCTATGGGCCGCCGGGCCGTGACGCAGGCCTCGTGCGAGACGATGGTATAGCGGTTCGTCGAGCCCACCTCCCAGGGGCAGTCTGGCAGGTAGACGTGCAGATAGCGCAGCAGGTGACGGCGGAAGTCGTCACGTTCCTGAGGCGTCTTGAGGCCATCGTGGAAGCGACGGAGGCCCGGCGTGGCCAGCAGTTTCGCCTTGGCGGCTTCAAGGTTTCTGGCGACAATGAGGTCGTCGCGGATAATGGACGTGATGACGTCTTCGCACACGCCGCGTGACGGCAGGTAAGACGATCGGTTCTTGGGGACTCTCGTCCAGTAGAAGACCTTCCAGGAAGCGAGTCAACGGCGATCATCTCCAGGAACCGGCCACAGGGGACTTACTCTATCGACGAGGGCGTCGGTCAGGATATCATCGTAGGCAGCCAGTTGAGCCAGCGTCAGGCGCCGTCTCCTGGCAGCCGGAGTCGCAGGCATTCCTCTTTCGAACCCGAGCCCGAGCTGAGCAAAAAGAAGTCGCAGAGAAATGGTGGTTTGGGGCTTCGTGTGTGCGATTCAGCTCACGGGCCTTGGGCCAGCGTCATACCAAAGAGGTCTCAGCGGCAGCCAACGGCCGAGCGCGGTTCAGGGCTAGAGACCGGAAGACGCCGTCGGGTCGAAGCACGGGCGGCCGCTGAGGCATACGAGGTCCCCGGGAGTTGAAGTTTAGTGGTCGAAGACTGAGCCGTGGTAGAGAAGAGGCTGGAGGGCGCGAGGGTAAAGGGGAGGGAGAAGGGGTTGTGTGATTATCTGCCTTGGGTGTGTCAATAGTCCAGCACATAGACAGATCGACGCGGATACGAATATCGAACAAGACGGCTGTCCCGGCGACGAGCAAATGTCTCTTCATGGTACACATAGCCCAATTTCAATAAAATAAATATATTGTTCCCTCCTGTGTGCCGTCATTCGGCGGACGTGTCATGCATCTCCCGTCACCTCCCGTCACTTCTCTATTTGCTACTTGCGCAGACTCGGAAACCGCAGGGATTTATACGTAAATCAAGCAAGTTGACTTACCGCTGTGGACTTTGTATATTCCCCCTTAAGTTGCACTGCCAATCGTTTGTAAATACAGATCGCGAGGTGCCTTCGGGCACATGTGTCCATCAACCCTGTTCATCTGATTCTGCCTACCCTGCAACCAACAATCGTCATTACTTCAAAGCACGTGATAGGAGCCTATCAATCCTTCTCTATCTCGTATTCGTTCCCGTAGCTCGGAAGAACGATGCTCGGAAAAAAGCCATCGTGAGTCAGTACAGCGAGTCGAGGCCCTCCGTCCGCCATCCTCGTCGAGGCTCCCGCCATCGCCCTCGTCGAGGCTCTCTCTCCGCCCGCAATGATTCAGCTCAAGGTCACTTCTCCGGCTCAGTCCAGTTACCGCCCCCCTAATCCTTATTTTATAGACGGTACTCAAATGCATCGACAACTCGGGCGCGTCGCTTGTCGAATGCGCCCTCGTAATCGGCCAGAAGCGTCACGCCGGCATCGGTACGCACACGTCCTTGCCATTCCCCCCTCCAACATGTTTCCTGCTCGCTCACACTTTACAGGTGACCGCATCGTCGCCGTCGTGAAAGAAAACCGTAACAACACCGCCGGCCTTGGCGCCTCGGCAGCCTCCACCAAGGTTCGCCGTGGTGATATTCGCCACGCCGTCATCGTCCGCACAAAGTATACCTCCCAGCGCGGCGACGGCTCAACCGTTCGCTTCGACGACAACGCCTGCGTCCTCGTCAACAAGGCGGGCGATCCCATCGGCACCCGCATCACTGGTGTCGTCGGCGCCGAGCTTAGGCGCAAGAAGTGGGGCAAGATCCTTTCCATGGCCCCGAGATACACCTGACACCTGACCTGTCCTGACGGGAGCCTCTCTTTTTGCCACCTGGACCTCAGGAAGGTCCGCTGTCGATGTATTGTACGAAAAGATACCACGGGGGCGGGGACTGCTTGCCGGACGTCTGCTCGAGCCGGGCGACGAGGCGAATATAAGCAACGGCCGGCGCATCGTACGCCACTGGCGGACTGAGAGACCAGTGTTCGTAGCAACAAAACTTTTGTTGTCCTATCCATCGTCTGTAGCAGCCTTCTCGAAGCTGTGACCTCGTGAATCATGCCCGGCGACTTGGTCGCGTTCCGAAACCCTGTATCCCTTCAACGCCATGAAAACAAAAAAACACCCTGCACGACCTCCACCATGTTCAGCATCCTCCCCCAGATTGTCGCGTACCCATGCGGACTAAACCTTCAGTCGAAAATGTGACCGCATCCGCAACAAACATAAAACAGTTTCTTTCCATGCCGCGTCAGCATGTTGAGCGACCATACCCAGCAAATACCCCATCCCACGAATAAAGCTCCTCAAACTGTGCCCGCGATAATAGTTGCTTACCATGCCAGTTTCCGCGCTTCGTTGCTGCGATTGGAAGAAGACAGCCTCCTCATGGCTACATCTCGGGCATGTCTTATTTGACCGTGGAAGCTGTAAAAATAGGAGACAAGTAGCTCCAAGTTAGCCACCAGCTCCAAAGAAAAACGGTGGGATCAAAGTTTTCCGGCAAAACAAAAGAAAAGTCAAAGTCCATGGTCATCTTGACCAACTTGCCGTGTTCTTGTCGAGCGCTGCTTTGGCTTCCAGGCAGAACAAGAATAACAACCGTAGCAATCCGAGACAACGAGTTGGTTAATCATGATACAGTAGTGCGTGTTTGGTGGCGAATACGTCCTTTTTCTTCCTTTGGATTCGAACAGCCATGGCAGAGGATGCTGTCGTGGCAGATGGCGGCTTAGTTGTGGGTGGCGGGGGTCCCGTTGCCACGGAGGACCATGGCGTTGCGCATCACCCTATCGACGCACGGGGCCAGGCCGGTATCATTGACGGCGGGGGTTCCGTCAGGTTTCTCGCCGCTCGAGACGGGGACGAGGTCGCTCACGACGGTGGCATTGCCGTTGACGGCATGGGACACGTCAGGAGCGGCTGCAGCGGCTTCGTTGTGGTCATCACCCTCGAAGTACTCGTCGTACTCGGTGAAAGGGACGATGCCGGCGGTAAGGACATAATTGTCGAAGCCCGAGTCCTCATCACGCTTGTCCTGTCGCTTGACGACGGACATGTAGGCGGGCGAGTCGTTGCACTGGCCGCAGAGAATGACGGTGCCGCAAGTGAGACAAAAGACAGGCAGAACGTCACTAACCGTTGGATCAGAGCCCACGTCCTGCGTCACGCCAGCGGTCTCGCCAGCCGAGTTGTTGAGAACGTTGCGGAAGACGCAGCTGGAGGAAGCCTCCTCAGTGTACTGGCAAGTGCGGCAAGTAAACTGAAGGCTGTGAGCATCCTTGTCTTCCTTGGGGTAAAGCATGTTGGAACACTCAGAGCAGAATCGAAAGGTGATCTGCTCGAGCTTCTTGGCGCCGGAGCCGTCGTCCTGCGAAGTGGTGGACTGAGGAGTGGCCATTTCCTTTGTCTGCTATTTCTTGATGATTTTCAGATGGAGGGAGATGGGAAAGGAATGATTCTGTTGTTGGGTCTATCCTTTGGGTCCTGATTTATCGGAATGAAACCTAGGGCTTATCGCGATGCTGATTTTCGCCTTGTTTAGTTTTGGGGCAAAAACAGCGAGCAGTGGACAGTATGGCGATGAGGGAAGAGTTGGGGTTGTGGGAGATGAGGGGAAGAGGGAAAGGAAAAAGAGGAATAACGAAAGAAGAAGAATGTAAAGGATGAAGAGAACTTGCCAACGGGGGGATAAAAACAAAATGATGTGATGAAAAGACGCGTCGATGAAAGTTGAGTTGAAAGAGTTGCGAGGAAGAGTCAGAGCTTAGGACGAGGCGGGCGGCTGTTTGCTGCCTGGCACAGTCAAGTGCCTCGGCACTTGATTGGTGGCGGGGCGAGTGTGGGGTGGGGGGGCTGCGAGGTACCAGCGTAGTAGGCTAGTGCGCACTGTCAGCGGCCGCCTTGTCATCGGTAAAGTCGCCGTGCGCAGGGGCGCTTTTAGGTGCTTGATTCACTGTACGGCCCAGGTAAGGCTTCAGTCGGATTGAGAGTGTGTTGCACGAGTCGTCTCTTCCACGTGTTTGTGCTTTCTGGTGTCTCTCCAGTATTCCATACATGCGATATGCAGTCCATAGCTGTACCTGCGCGGCAGATACACCAAGCAAGATCCAGGTGGCACGGATCGTGTGAGCCTCATGTTCCTGACCCTGCGCGTCAACTGACTTGGGTGGGAACCGTGAGGTGGGATTCTCTAGGGCCGTGACCCGCCTGAGAATCGAAGGTGGCTCGATACGTTCTCGGTACCTACGCTAACACCCTGAGATCGGCGTGCTCGCAGGTACCGGTCATGGTCACTCACTCGGAGGCTCCCCCTGTAACGCCCCCGTGATCGAACCCTGCAGCCAACTTCCATGTTGGGCTCGTCATTGCGTCCAGCTGTCCCTCGCCACGTCCATCTCTCTTCTACTCTTCTCCGAGCGGCGGCCGGACGTTCTGCCTTGCCTCTCGCCATACGCAACCAAGTTCGAGCGGTCCGCTCCGTCTGCCGCCATGGTCAGGGCCTTCTCTCCCGTCCGTTTGTTCGGCGCTCCCGGCTGACTCCTTGGCAGGCTGACACTGGTCTCCCCCCTAACTGGGAGGTCCGCCACTCCAACTCCAAGAATCTGCCCTATTACTTCAATACGGTCGAGACGGTCTCATGCTGGGAGCCCCCCGCGGGCACCGACACCGACAAGCTCAAGCAATACATGGCCATTCACCAGACCACCGGTCCACGCCCCGGCGCTGACAAGATCCGCGCCGCCCATCTGCTAGTCAAGCACCGCGATAGCAGGCGCCCCAGCAGTTGGCGAGAGGTGTGACGTCCCCCACTCCTTATTTCATATGAGAAGCTGACTCGTCTGCCTCGTGACGCAGCCAAATATCACGCGTTCCAAGGACGAGGCCAGGGAAATCATCGACGGCCACAAGCAAAGGATCAAGTCTGGCTCCGTCTCTCTTGGCGAGCTGGCCCTCACTGAATCGGATTGTACGTCGGCCCGCAAGCGTGGCGACCTGGGCTACTTTGGCCGTGGTGACATGCAAAAGGAGTTTGAGGAGGCGGCTGTTGCCCTCAATCCGGGCGAGATGAGCGATGTGGTGGAAACGGCAAGTGGCCTGCATCTGATTGAGAGGTATGTGTGCTGCGCTGCTTTAATGATGACGGCTCTGACCGGCCGCTCAGACTGGAGTAGACCGATCATCTTGGCTTTGGACAAGAGTAATGATAATAAAACAAGTAAAACGTCGCCCACGCGAAAGAGGGCCTTGTTCCTGGATACCTACTCTTTGCCGTATATACTCATCAATGGTCATCGGGGGAGACTTCATTTCCCAGGCCCGTCATACGAGTCTCGCGCTATCATTTGCAACGTAGACAGGCTTTCTAGGTACCTATCTACCTCCTATTGAGGAAGAGAGTCGATGCTGGCCTGGACATGTTATCGTCCAACAGATGACAGGCCCGGTCACGTGCAGCGCGTTTCAAAGTCGAAGCTGGAGCAGCTCACGACTCCACCGATGATAGCCTCCATCATTAGAAAGCGTACAACAAGCTGCTGTCCATCACTTGCCGGAGCTAGCCCGGTAAAAGGCCCCATGGCGACTCGGGATCGCGCCGAGACGTTGGTGCTCCGGGCTGCGCGCAATCACGGACTCCAGGTCAGACGGGATGAGCTGCAGCTTGCCCTGGACAGGGCCGACTTCGTCCAATGGGCAAACAAACATCTCGGCCCGGAGAACCTCCTGACGACTGACGAACTGGCCATCTACTCGGCCCTGGATCGCAGCGGACAAGTCGACCAGTTGGCGTCGCAGCACGAATTAGCCCACGTCCAGGCAGTGAGCGACGAGCACCTTCGAGCCGCCGTTGAGGAGCTCCAACGCGCTACGGAAAAGACTGTCTCGCACGCCAAAAACTTGCGTCTGCAGCAGGATGCCTTGTCTCGCCTCGTCACCGAGCAATCTGATGGTGTAGCGGCTAGGGAGCAACTGTGTCAGGCGCGTCAGCCAGAAGCTGAGGCTCAGCGAAGACGGCTTGCCGCTGATGTGGACGAGCTCTCGACAGATCTGCGATTCAGGCTTGTCGATATTGAGCAGCAATGCCGTGAATCGTCACCCCGCGTCCGCGAACTCATCCGTGACATGCTGAGGTCGGACGACAGACTGATTGCTGGCTTCCAGAAGCTCTGCTGCGAACTTGACAAGCCGATCCCGGACGAGGAGCTTCTGGTGGATAGGCTTCGTAAGACATGCGCGCGGTAGGTTTCTTGCTTGTCACCTGTTTATGCTCGACTCGCTGACGATGAGCAGCTTGGTTGAGACGACGGTAGACACGGCTCGCACCAAGCTGGACAGGGTTTACCTCGATACTCTGGTCGCCACGAGGCGCTCAGAGCCAGTCGCTGATGACGACGTGGCGGCCGTCAGAGAAGAAGTCGAATCGCTCTACTCTGAGATGCTGCCAGTCGCCCAGATGTCGATAGACCGGCAGCATGTCCAGCCTGCCTTTGACTCTATAGCGGCAAAGTCTGGTAGGAGTCTAAGCCGTACCACAGAAGCGTTGGAATATGTATGTACCATTTCCATCTGCATCTACCTTGTTTTACGACTTTGCTGACATTCCATGTTCGTCTAGATGGATGGCTGCCTTGACACTTTATTGAAGCGAATGGATTGCTTGCGTACGCGCATCGAAGCCGTTCAGTCACATCAGAATGCGGCCGCCGAAATGAGCTCCATCGCCGAGGCCGAGATGGCCATTGCCGTGTCCCCGATCTCGCAGCCGTCAAGGCCAACAACATTGCCCGCCTCGCCTCCCCGCAGACCGTCTCCGATCCGACGCCGATCGTCAACGGCCCGGGACGAGGCGCCCCTCGACATCCTCCTCCAGAACCTTTCTCTTTCCGCGCCACGCAACAGCACCGTTAACGGCAAGCAGCAAAGCAACTTCCTATCCCGAGCGGTAACGGAGCGATCTCAAAAGGCAGCCGAGGTCGCTCGCGGCGCTCAGGAAAGCTTCGAGACGAGCGTGGTGGCGCAGCTCCGCGATGCCAAACTGGCCATCCAGCTCCTCGAGGACAGCCTGTTGGCGGACAGTCCGTTCGCAGAGGTTAACCTCTCCGATCCGGAGCTCGAAACGTCGATCCTGGTGCTGGATCAGGAGATTGGTAAAGCGGGCGAGAAGCTTAGGGCGGTGGAGAGAGGGAGGCCTTTGGTGAAGAGCGAGAAGCGAGATGAGATAATAAGGCGGTTTGGCAGTTGATTTGTGTGGTTCGCCTCCCCTGGGTGAGTGGCCGTTTCGTGTCGAATCTCTCCACCACACTCGTCTATATGCTCCAACTACTTACTGTGTGCCGGCTACAACGTGCATTCGCAGTTTGACGTCGAAGCACTTCTGCAGAGTTTACCGGACATTGCCGGGTTCCCTGGTGTTTCTCTTCAAACTTGGCCATGGCGTCAACAAGAGCCCATTGACGGAGGCACGATGACAGCAACTGCCGATACCTCAATCATGTCTCACCGGGGGAAAGGGCTCTACTAGTAGCCAAAGCCGTCGTCCCAAGCAAATGCCCAGTCACGAGGAATTTTCTCCGACGTTTCAACCTCATAGCTGAATGTCTGGTCTGCAGAGAAGAAGGCCGAGGAGAAAGTCGCGTGAGGTGGCTGACGAGCTTCAGAGACACAAGCTCGACTCCAGAGCAGAAGCCATGTGCGTCGTTGGCTGGCTCATGGCGCAACCACGTGTCTCTTTCCACCTCTCTACCCAGCCACGCAGTCAACTCCAGAGTCAGAGCAAGCAAAAGACTGAGACTTACCCTCTTCGCGATAGGTTGGGACACTTGCGTGAAATCTTGGCGTGGGTGTAGCGGCCTAGGGGAGGAATGCGTCTCAGATCTGCCACGAGCACCTACGTGGACCGAGTCGCGTGGCACTTCTTCTTCGAGCCAAGAGAGTAAAGGTAAGAGAAGGGAAAAAAAGTGTACAGAGGGAAGAATGGCAAGGCACGGTCTGAGGTTGGTTGTGGACTGGGGTTCGAGTGAAACCTCGGCCATGATCGTCGTCGGTCCATTCCCCAGCTTCTTCTCATCCAAGATGATCTACACGGACAGGAAGCAGGCAAGGCATACTCCACCGAAGCCCTCTTCTTACGAATTAGAGAAGGAAAAACCAAATATTGGCTGTAAAGGCTTCAAGCAAACTCACAAGCCCAGAGACTCGACTCCCACGTTTATCAAGCAAACATCAGCCCCGGTCCCAACTCCAACCATAAGACACAGCTTTCACTGGGCAGCGGGCCCGCTCCCCATCGTCAAGGTCGCAGCACATCTCGATGTCGCAGCTCAAACGGCACTTCTGCGCCACCCGTTTTGCCACCGAGACCTTGGGTTCCCTACCTGAGCCTCGGGTTCATAAGAGACCGGGGGTGGAAGGCGTTGTAGCCCATGCAGTTGGCACGCTTTTCTCTCTTTCTCTTCTTCTTCTTCTTCTTCTTCTTCCTCTGGCACTTTGGCTGACTGGTTCTTCCTGCTCATGGTTTGCCCTGCTTGTTTCCGGCTTGCCTTGCGTTGATTTGCGTTGCAAAGAAAGAAAGGGAAAGGAGGGTTGGGGAGGCGGGGGGGGGGAAAGAGAGTAAAGAGAAAAACGCCGAAAGGAGGCGGACGCGAGGATGAGGCTCCCTGCAGGCTGGCTGCTTACCCTCTCTCTTCTGATCTGCTCGGCGGAGGCCGGAATCTTTGACTTCATCTTTGGCGGTCCTAAGAAACCACCACAAGCCAAGGTTAGGAAATCCGGGTTACCGGATGGTAAGAAGAAAAACCGTTTCTTTCTCTCATTTATTTTTTTTTTCGAAGAAAAGGGATGAAGAAGACTGACCCCTTTTTTTAATTCTCTCTCTCTCTCTTTTGCGTCCACAGCTTTTATCAAAGCGTTTGAGGCGCGACAGCCCGTCGATAACCATGAGTGGAAAAGTCCGCCGTCCGGAGCCGGTACATACCGAACCCTTCCTCCCCCCCCCCCCAAAAGAGCGGGAAAAGGGGGAAACAAAGGTCGCTGACGGAGAGCCATGACAGCTCGCGGGCCGTGTCCGGCTCTCAACACGCTGGCCAACCACGGCTACCTCCGACGGGACGGGAAGAACATCACGCTGGCACAAGTCATCGACGCCTCCTTCAACGCCTGGCTGCTCCTCCCGGACATGACGGGGCTCATCACGGCGCGAGGCATCGCCAACAGCAACCACGGCCTCGACCACCAGTTCAACCTGACCATCACGGGGCACCCATCGTGGAGGATGGAACACGACTGCAGCTTCTCGCGTCTGGACCGGAAGGAAGGCAACCCGATCCCCTTCAACCAAAACGTCTGGTTCTCCAGTCTATTCGACCTCTTCGGCGGCTCCGTCTTCCGTCTCCTCACTTTTCAATCCACCCTCATCACGCCCCGGCTCCTGGCCAAGGCCAAAGCGGCCCGTCTCCGCGACATATTCAAGAGATGCGATTACTCGGGCTTGGCAGCGGCCGAAGGTGCCCTCGAAATCGGCATGGTCATCAGCGCCCTGCAAGAGAATAATAAGGGCGCCGCCAAACTGAGCTATGTCCGAGGTCTCTTCGAACAGGAGAAGATTGTGAACGATGATGATGATGATAAAGGCGTCGAGCAGAATGTTTTTGTCGGTGGCATCTCCGGCACCTTGAAGCTGGCGCAGGACGCGTTGCAGTCGTCCACGACGTTGCAGAAGACGACTGACGCCGGCCAAATCACCACCATTGCCGTGAGTTTCCTTCTATTTTTCTCTCATTCTTTCTCTCTTCCATTCTCTTTTTTTTTTTCCCTTGCCACGGCGTTGAAGAAAGGGGGAAAAAAAAGGGGGGGGAAGTGGTGACGTGTGTCGTCTCGAGCGCTGGGACTACTGTATGTTGTAAATGTGCATGTATGTGTGTGTGTGTGTGCGTGTCTGCTTATAGCTAGAAGCTATCTAGGACTACTGTATGTGGATGTGTGTATGTATATATGCTTGTATGCTTGTATGTTTATATCCTTTTATGCTTTTATACTTATATAGTTGTATGCTTGTTAGTAGAAGCCATCTAGGACTGCTATATCGTATGCGTGTATATATATTTGCTTCTACATACTTACATCTAGAACCACTACCTCTATACGCTACATATACATCCGTTATATGTTCGAGAGCACTAGGACCACTGCATGTGAATGTGTACATCCATGTGCATGTGTACAAGTATATGTGCTTGTCTGCTTGTCGGTGGAAGCTGTAGGCCCGTCGGCATGATGCTCTTCTCTTCGGGCTACCGTCTTCAACATGGGGCTTACGTTGCTCTTCAACATCGGCTTACGCTCGTCGCTTGCCTGCGCTGCCTTGCCTGAACGAAGACGAGGCTGACATATGCTTGACCCTTGGTGATGAGCGTATTTTCCTACAGACATGTCCTGCTTGTAGCAATGCCATAGTTACCTAGGTAGGTAGGTAGGTAGGTAGGTAGGTCAGTAGGTAGCCCGGCGAGACCGACTTCCCCGTCCCTGAAGCGACCGTAGCGGATCAATCTCCTCAGGCCTCGGCCGCATTCTTCTCGCCCGCGCCGCCCTCAGCCTTCATCCGCTGCGCATACCCATCCAGAAAGCCGTGGGCGTCACAGGCCCGCTCGAGACTGATGCTCTGGGCCGCGACGAATCGCCTCACCGCCTCCTTGTCCAGCCGGACGCGACGTCTATCGCCTTGGTTTGGCAGAAGCGACGCCTGTGGCTCGTCCTGCTGCCGTCGAGCATCCCCAACATCATCGTCGTCGTCGGACAGCGGCAGCGGTGACGAAGACGACGTCTCGACGGGAATGGCGGCCAGGGGGGCTGAAGACTGTTTCGGCGGCGGCTGCAAGGGATCCAGACCAGCGTCCTCGACGACGCCCATGTCACGAAGCGTCGCGAGACAGTCTTCCGCCGCGATCCAGGTAGCTCGACTGACGTCGTCAACGGCAACGACAGTCTCGCCGGCCCCGACGCCAACTTGAAGACCAAGCAACCAGCGGGCAATCTCACCAGCCCAGAAACGTCGGTATCCGCGCCTGCCCAGGTCCGAGATGGGCTTCTCCGGCCCACCCATGACTCCCTCCCGGCGGGATATCTCGTACGAGGCGCCCATCAGCAGGGCGCCTAGACCTTTGCGCTGCCAAGGCGGGAAGATGAGTATGCAGGCTAGGTTGTTGTTATCCCACGATAGCTTCTCCTTGGAGAAGAAACCCGTTATCCGTGGAGGCGGCGTGTATGATGACGTGGCTTTCGGCGGAGTGAATACGAGAAGAAAGTAGTTGAAGCCCGAGACGTCGAAAAAGACGGACTTGTTGTCGAGGAAGAGCTTGGCGAAGAGCGAGAGGTTCTGACAGAAGAGCTTCAACATTGGTCAGTGGCGGACAAGACCCCAAAAGAAAGGAGAGGGCATCATCGTCTCACTCCATCCTTGTCACCATCCACCTCCCAAATGCTCCATTCGCCCTCGTCACCGACCAAGCCGACGTCGCTCTCGCGCTTCCGCTTGACGCCCGGAGTCTTGGTCTCATGAGCGGCGGCTATCTTTCGACGACCAGCCGGATGGACGTAAATCTTGGAGCCGGGAACATGACGACGAGCCTCGCATAGTCGAACATGACGGCGCCAGGCCACCAGCTCCTTGGCGTACTTGAAGCAACAGGGACAGACGTATAGACGGTCGAGCATCGGACGCCCATCTCGCTTGATAGAAGATGAGGGCGTTGTCGTTTGTGCGCTGCTGCTTTCTCCCAGCACGTCTTTGCCGTAGTGGCTTGGGTACCAGGTCCGGAAGCAGAGGTTTCCAAGCACGACTTTATCGATGTTGCGGTCTGCTCGGGGCTGAAACGACTTTTTTTTCTGCTTGGACAACCTCATCTCCGCTTTCCTCTCTTTTTGCTTTCCCGACGACGAAGACGACGACGACGTCAACGACAAGGACGACGATGACGCCGACAGTCCTGTTCTAGATAGCTGCTGCTGCTGCTGCTGCTGCTGCTGCTGTGACGCCAACGGTCCATGAGGCCGCACAAGCGCCGAAGCCGACGAAAAAGCCTGCTCCGCCCTCTCTCCCGGCTGCGGCACATGATATGTAATTTCCGGCGCCACAAGATCCGAAGGCCGGTTCGTCGTCGTCGTCGTCGTGGGCGGCGTCTGCTGCTCCGGTGCCGGCGCCGGCCTCGAAACCTTGTTGCGCGTCGCCCGCCGCGACGGAGGAGAAGGCGTGTCGGCGTCCATTACTGCCGTTGGCGCCTGACGCTTCCGTTTTGGCGCCATCGTTAAAATTATTACTTTTTTCTTTTTGGTCCTGCTGAATGGCGATGCATCCCTTTTGGATAGAGATGAGGTTTTTCTTTTTTTTTTTTCTTTCACTCTCTCTTTCCTGCCTGTTGCTATTTGGACGGTTCGGGTTGCTGTTTGGATGGGCACGTGACTGGCTGGACACGGCCCGAGAACGCGCGCGTGCTGTCGATGAAATGATATCGATTTCTTTCCTGTAAACCGACCATCAAGTAGGAAACCGCATCGAAGATGGGAATTGAGTGCGCAGATTGCAGTGGAGATACCATAACGACGCCTACCGGTCACCATGGAATAATGCGATGCCATCCCGTCGGACCCAGTAGACCATCTCTCGCTGACTGATCGTTACACTTTCTTCCGGCTTCATACCTACGATAACCTCTTAGTACAATCTCAATTCCAAACACTAAACCATTAACCGCATCCAACCCCTTTCGATCCGACCTTGCCAGATTACAAACAGCACAGCCTCTTGAATCAAAGCCGGCAACCATCTTCGTCACCCGAGAACTCACCTCACAGCCCATATGCAGCGGCAGAAAAAGAAAAAATAACCACTCCCCCCGCCGGCCCAGCTCGCAAAGCCAAGTATTTTGATACACGCCGACGACGAGGTCCGCTACGTCTGTTGCTACCCGTCCGTCTGTCCTCTCTCTCTCTCTCTCTCGCACTCCCTTTGCTTCTGCCACCAAACCCCTACCGAAGAACCGTCGACGCCTTGAACAGGTGGCGACTCATCCGCCCAACCCCGACCGACACGGCACACCTCTCTGGCCGTCCCGCAACCGCTCGACAAACCTTCTGACAAGCGACAGCGGTACATCAGGGCCCCCGAGGCCCTGTGCCTAACCCCCTTCACAAGGTCTTCCACGCCCGCCCCGTCTCCGCTGGCCGTCGTGCCGATCGTCCCAGTAGCAGCGCTCAAGAAATGGAAACGGAAAGTGACACTGGACTTGGGGGAGAAATGATGGCTACATGCCCTCAAAGTCGCCGCCGAGGTCGTCCTCGTCCAGATCCCCTTCTTGTATCTCCTTGGCCATCTCTCGTTCGCGCTCTCTCGCTTCTTGGGCGTTCTTAAGTTCGAGACGGTGTTGGTTCATGGGGAAGCGCATGGCCTGCAGGTTGGAAGAGCTCCAGGGTTAGAGAAAGGACCAAAGACGAGACGTCATGCAAAGGATTCACCTTGACGCTCTCATTGTGAAGCGCGAGACAAGCTTGGATTCGATCGTGGAACGCCTCGCCGGGTTCTCTCGTCGCGTAAACGTCGCCAATCTCGTTGCTCTTCATGAAGCCGCGCTCTCGGTCGAGCGTGGCCTCGATGACGCCATCTCGGATGGCTTTGGCCACAATGTACTCGGCCGACTCCTCACTGCCCAGATGAAGCCGAATACATATATCACGTAGTGAGATGCGTGAGTACGAAAGCGACATCATGCGGATGCCCGTCTTGATGACGTTCTGTCGGAGGCGCAAGATCAGCGTGTAGGTGCCGTCGCGTCGGAACGTGTCGGCGTGGTCGGCAATGGTCGTCTCAAAGTCCTCGAGGTTGCCGACGCGGACGGCCTGCACCAGTAGGAAATAGGGGTGCAGGGCAGCCTCCAGCGACGGCAGGCGAAAGGTGGCTCGGTCGGGGATGTCACCCATCAGCAGCTCCACCACCAGCAGGAGCTTGGTCGCCGTCTGCGAGAAGCCCACGGCGCAGCCGCTCGAGGGCGCCTTGCGCGTGGCCGCCGTCAGGTGCTCGTGCGCCTCCGTGTACCGAAGCTGGATCGCCTTGATCCTGCCGAGGTAGTACAGGAACCGGGCCACCTGGTTGTTGACGGCGTTCTCCGGAAACTGCGTGTGCGAGACGAGCAGGTCGGCCTGGTTGATGTGCGACGTCAGCAGGTAATTACGCAGGAGGAGGACGATGACCGAGGCCTGCGTGTCAATGTCCTTGCGCAGTACGGCAGTCCGGAGGGCCGCGAGCAGCGTCGGCCGGATGGCGACGATGGGCGACTCGGGAGACGGCGGCAGCGGCGCAATGTGCTCGCAGAAGAGGGAGTAGTAGAAAAAGGCCTTGGCGGACAGGGAGTCGAGCGTGCGGCGGTTGAGCGACTGGATTCGCTCGGCCAGATATCGGGAGAAGTCGGCTCCCTTTTGGTACTGCTTGCTGTCGAATAGGTACACCTGGATGAGGATGCCGAGAAAGATGTCGATTTCGGGGATGATTTCCTTGACCTCCTTCTTGGCCGCGCCGTTCTTTGCCGGCTTTCCATCGACGTCCATCTCCATCTCGGGTCCAGGCTGCCTTCCGAGCGGCATGCTCTCGCGGCCGATAGCGACCAGGAGATGCTTGGCAATGTTTCCAGACGTCACGGTGGCGGGGAAAGTGTCGACGATGGCCTGCCCGATGATGTCGGGCGTCAGGCGCTTGCGAATGAGAGAGATGGAACGCAGGGCTCGGAGGGAAAATCTGGCATCGAAGAGAGCGACGGCACGGTCAAGCAGTGCAAAATTGCTCTTGATGTCTGCGACGGCGAGTCAGCCACGGACTCAAGGTAGGAGAGGGAAGGGTGGTGGCGTCTGCCGGCATACCTGCCACAGCCTGGAGGGCGGGATCGACCTTGACTTCTGCGTCGGTGTCGTCCGTCATGGAAACGTCGCCATCAGAATCCTGCGATTGACTGGGTTGCTTGGATGCCTTGGACGGAGGAAGCACTACGGTCATCTCATCGTCGCCATCCTTGGCGGCCTTTTTGCCCTTGGTCTTTGCGGCGTCCTTCGTGTCGACATCGTCGTTGGTGCTCCTGACGCCGTTCCCAAGCGGTTGGTCACCGTTGCTTGGGGGGAGTTTTCCGGGCATGGCAAAGGGTGAGTTAGATGGAAGAGAGGAGAGGTGATGATGACAGCGGCAATGTGGCTAGCTGAAGTGGCTTCCGTGGCGACCGGCGGATCCAAGGCGCTTGTGGCCCGTTTTCCAGCGTCTGCCTCGATCGAGCGGGTATCGCAGCGGGGGAACAGAGTCTTTGATTCGCAGACCAAGGCGCGGACGTTGCGATGGCCTTGCTTGGCGAGGGGGGAGACGCGGCAAGGCGGACTGCGCTGCTGGTCGTCGAGATGAGAAGAAGGTTCGAGCTCCGAGATTGAAGCAAGCCAGCCGGGGTTCAGGAGTGGCAGTACGTAGATACGGAGACGCGGTTACCTAAGCCAGGTCTGTTACGGCGCCCCCCGGTCAACCGGCGCGCTCTGCAGCCATCTCGAGTGCCGTCCTAACTACACAAAGTCTATATAGCAAAAGTCTGCGAGCTGATACAAATCAAATCGCGATCAGGTCTTGGTAAGCGCGAGTAGGTAAGCACCAGCCAGGGAGTGGAGCCTGTCCTTCCTTCTGAAGGGGAAGCGACCCGCTGCCCAAATCTGGCATGACGCCCAATTCTCATCATCTCTCACTTAGTAGGTAGAAACCCTCCGACAACCACCGGCATCGATCCGGCGCGCTCCAGCCGGCAGATCCTGCCTAGGGTCACAGGTGCGTGGTCTGCGGACCCAGAAGAGCATGCCTCTGTGTCAATCGGTAGGTATCAGGCAGGTTGGTAGCCCGTTATGCAGCTACCTGTAGGAATACATGCCTATGCCTACATCGCTGTCGCCCGGTCGGGCGCCGCGCTGGATGCGCCCAGGTGCCTGGTGATGCCAGTCACTCTCCCGTACTGTACCTCATTGGTCGGATGGGGCCGATAGCAGACGCGGAAAAGACACAGAACCGTGCCCCAGACGCCTTTGCGCTGCCCCCTTGTGTACTCAAACTCCGGAACGCCATCCGTCAACGGCCCTTCAACTCGGTCGGCTCACGTTTCTCCCTTGCCCGGCATCACCTTTGCCGCCTGCACGGCACTCATCTTGGCGATCCATCCCGCTGACGGTAATACCTTACGAACCGTGCGAAGCTCGTCTGACGAATACCCCGGCACGCGAACGTTGTAGGTCCGCTCCAGCACCAGCTGGAGGTCACGAATCTCAAGCACCTTGGAGCCTCGCTCCTTGGCGTTGCGGCACGCTTTGTGCAGGACGTCGTCGATGAACGAGTCGGCCATGGCGAGGATGTTCTGCAACAGGTTTGGTTAGCCGTCACGCCATCTCCGCAGCCGAGACGAGCCCGTACCTCTTCCACCTCGGGCGAGAGCAGGTTACCGTCCTGTCCGTCGCCAGAGCCTCCGCACACCTGGCGCACCAGTTCATCCAACTTCTTCTTGCTGAGCACGTGATCACCCTCGGCGTCGTGGTTATAGGCAGCGACCTTGGCGACTGGCGCTTGGTTCATGACGCCGCCGAGGGTGCCGGAGCCCTGCGACATGGTGGGCCGACCCGCGCTGACGCCGCCGCCAACCGCCACGCCCTGTGGAACGGCCGTGGCCTTTTCTGGTAGCTGCTTGGGGATCGGCATCTTGGCCGCCATCCCCGCAAGCTGAGGCTGCTGTTGTGGTTGCTGCTGTTGCTGCTGTTGCTGTTGCTGTTGCTGCTGCTGCTGCTGCGGCGGCGGCGGCGGCGGCTGCTGCGTCGGGTGAGCGTGGGGATGGCCCTGTTGCTGCTGCATGGCGCCGGGGTTCACTGCCGGCGCGGCTGAGGATGGTGTACTGGCGCTGGCTTGCTGGCCTAGAATGGGTGCGCTGCCGGGCGTGATGGCGGCTCTTTGGTTGGCGAGCGAGAGGGCGGCAGAGTGGCTGAGTGATCGAGCCTGACCGGCGGCGGAGGCGGCTGTGGTGTTGGATGGCTGAGATGGCTGGGCTCGTCCGGGTGCTGAGGGAGCGGATGCTGGAGCTTGTCCCTGAGCCAGTGCCTGGGCTTGGGCTTGAGCCTGTGATATGGACGAGGAAAGGGCAGCGTTCACAGACGGTGGATGTGCCTGCTCCTGTTTGATGACTGGGGGCTGACCCTGGCTCTGCGGTTGCTGCACGGCCGGTTGCTGCGGGCTTGGGCCGGGGCGGACTTGTGGTTGCGAAGCACTGACGGCTGGCGAGGCTCTGCTTGCTGCCGCCAGTTGTTGCTGATCCTTGGCAGCCTCGAGTGCCGTGTTGACGGGCGGCGGGGCCGAACTCTGATTCGCTGCAGCTTGCGGTTTGTTCTGTGCAGCGTTTGTGTTTGTCGTCTGTGTCGCGTCCGCTGGCTGAGTGGCAGCTGCCTGGTGTGCTTGCTGCTGGGCAGATTGAAGATTCTCCTGCTGCTTACGAACGCTTTCCACCCACTTGAGCGCATCGTTGTAATACTTGAGCTGCTGTTCCCGGCGGAAGTTGAAGTGCCGAAGCTCCTCCTCGTTGAGCGGCTTGCCGCCTTGGGCCCTGTCTTTGCACGCCTTATCCATGCTCGTGACTTTGCTCTTGCTACTCTCCATGGAGAAGAGGGCGCGAGCGTAGCGTTCCCTCATCTCATCGGTCCATTTGGCAACATCTGCGGCCGATTTATCTGCCATCTGCGGCGGCGTTCGGAATGACATCTTTGCCACGTGCTGCATGATGTGGTCCGGGATTTTAGCCCGTGAAATGGCAGCTTGCTGTTGAGCTTGGCCATTGCCGTTCTCGGCCTGTGACAAGCTTCCGCCTACACCGGCTGCCGACGGCGGCTTCTGCGGCTGATTCGGCGCCTGGGCCAGCGCCGGCGTCTGTCCGGTCGCATTCAGCTGCGCGGACGGAGGCCTGACGGGTACTTGACCCGCCTGCTGTTGGCTAGTCTGCTGCTGTTGCTGATGCTGCGCGGCGTGCTGCTGGACCTGATTGCGGCGCTGCTGAATCTTAGACACAAGCATCTTGGAGAAGTCCGAGATCTTCTGGCGGGCAGCGTGGTTGTCAGCACTATCGGGCGGCGTGTTGTTGGCCTTTGCCCATAGTCCTCGCAGTCCCGTCTCGTATTTGTTCTTCTCTTCCTCGCTGAGCATCGGCAAGCCACGGATTTGGCCCGGGTGATACATGGGGGCAGGACGCGGCTGCTGGCCGGGCTGTCCTTGCTGAGGCATCTGGCCCTGCTGGGGCATCTGGCCCTGGGCGGGATTCATTGTCGTCTGACGGTGAAGTAGGGACGTGCGGTCGCCAGATTACCGGACGTCTGTCAATGCCGAGGCCCAAAGCCGGTCGCCTGTTAGTGGTACGACGGATGAAGCCTCAAAGACGGGCAGTAGTTGGGATGGAGATGAATTCCGGCCGCTGGATTGACGTTGGCTGTCGAGCTGGCTGTGGATCTGTGGGCGGAGAATTGGACGGCTCATGTCCGGAACTCGTCCACGAGAAAACTTAGTTAAAGCGGGACTGACTCAGCATAGGCGCCCCAGTCTGCGCGAGCTTCACACTCTCACTATGCAATGACGCAAGAAGCCCATTTGAATCTTAGGGTTATTGTCGTTCTTTTGTTCGGGCCGACAATCGGCTCACGTGGTCTCGTTTGCCAAACGTCGAGACCTTGTCACCCTTGCACAAGCCGACAATAGAAGCCTCCCTGTTGGTACTCGCCAGTCAAGAGCCAGAAGGCTCACCGATATGGTGCAAAATTTTTGCAATTAGGAGCTAAATCGCTCAGCAAGGTGTGATGACGACGTGACGCTGATGACGCTGGCGACACTCGGCCACAAGCTGTTGCCCCCCCCCCCCCCCCCCCTCATCCTTTGTGTCTTCTCCCTCCTGGAGTTGACTTGAATGGCAAAGTGACAAAGTCCCTGTCGGAGGCTGCCAACACATCCTCGTCCGAGGCCCGGCCTCATGCAGCCCAAAGGCGTTCTCGAACCCAGTAATACCACACTTACATGCTGGCGTTCCAGAAGCTGCCATTTTTTTTTTTGAGAAGCAAGAAAGGTCTAGGTATCTATTCAGGCCGGGCCAGACTGATGACATGTTGAATCTTGTTTAACCCTGTCACTAGAGGAGGGCGTGTCCTCCTGAGGGCAGTGCCAGAAAAAAAAAAGAAAAAGGAATAAGAAGACGAAGGAAAGGGGTCAAGGCGGACATGGGCTTTGGAGCATTGCTGCCCAAGGTGGCCCATGAGGCGCTGCATGGGAACAAGCACAGCACAGACTTGGCGATGAGGCTTGGTCTGCCGGGCAAGCGAGGCTCGTGCCAGTCTCTCTCCTGCAGCTCTTAAACACGACAAGGGCAAGTCATGGGCCCCTGAGCTGATGAAGCGCGCCAGGGCCTGCAGTGCGGCTCCTGATTGTTCGTGTGCTATGAACAGCGCACCAACCCTTGACAGGTATTCTCATTCGTACATACATAGAGTAGGTAGCCACGGCAGGTGGGCGGCAACACACATATACAAGTATATAATTGACCTTGTCCGCCCCCTTCATCGGTCCGCGTTCTCTGTGCAAAACGCCCTTTGCACTCTGCTCGACGTTGCCGGCCTCGTTCAGTTCGAAAATCGCGCCCCGGACGTCGAGGAAATCGACCGCCAGACCCAACAGCGTATATCATGAACTCGAGCACGAGCTGGCTTTGCTTTCCTCCGCCCTGGAGGTTTCGACTCTGGGTCCCGACACCGTGACGATCTCGAAAAAAAAAAAAAAGAAGACGAATAAGTGTCCGAGAGCCCCCCTCGTCGGCGTTTTCCCCCCAGCAGCACCCCCACACACGCTGCAGCCGACAATCAATCCAATCACAAGACTAGAAGACGGGCGGGCGATCCAATCATTGATTGCCTGAGGCAGAAGGGCTGACCGTGGGACGGTTGACCGCCAGACGAGACACCCATATTCCTTCCCCCCCTCCTCCTCTTTGAACAGGAGAAGAAGAAAAAAAAAAGAAAAAAAAATCAAGACGAGACAAAAGAGAAGGACTTCGCGTGGCAGAGACGGCGCCGGAGCCAGGCCCCCCGCCCCCCTTCTTCGCCACCGCCCTCCTTGAAGAGGTCATGGCCAAGCTCAAGGACGGCCGGCGGGGCGCGCCGACGCCGAGCCTCAAGCTCTCGGGCGGCGGCGGCGGCCTTTGCGGCGTGGCCGAACCAACGTCTCCGCCCGAGACCCCCACTGTCCGCAGGCCGGCGCATCCACCGCCGGCGCCGTTTTATCGCTTTTCGCGCCCGCTGTCGCAGGATCCCAACATTAAGCCTATGGGCAAGGGCCACCAGTTTAGCTACAGGCCAGCTGAGGGCCCGACACAATTGAGCCCACGCTCGTCATCGGAGCCCTCCCTTTCGGCCTCGGGCCTCGGCTCTTCTGCAGCCGATGTCGAGGCTTATAGTTCGCCACCGCCCTCCACCGCCGCCGCCGCCGCCGCCGATTCGGCTGACGGACGCGCCGAGCCGGAAAACGATTCCGATTCCGATTCCGGGTCCGACTACGGGTCCGGCGCCTGCGACCATGTGCAGACGCCCGGGCTCGGCAGCAAGGTCGAGGGCGACCTAGTGATCGAAGAGGTCGACCCGATGGACAGCGAATGCGAAAACCTCGAAGTCCTGCACCCCACCGAGATCGAATCCATCCGAAGCTCCTGTCACAAAGACCTCGACCGAGGCATGATGCAGGATCTCAAGAACCTCAACTGCAGCACCGAAGCTTCAGACTACGACCCGAGCCCCGCCAACGACGATGAAGAAGAAGCCTTTCTCCAGCAGCGGCAGGAACTGAGACGACGACGTCGCATGAGTCTGTCGAGCAGCTTCGGCAAGCGGACGCACAGCGAGCTTAGCGACTCGGACAACGACGACGCAGGGCCCCTCGACGATGTCAACGACGTCGGGTCCAGCGCACGACGGCTGCGAAAACGTCTGCATCGCGGCAGCCTTTTGTTTCAGGACCCTCCCGAGCCGCGGATCGACGAGCTTGATGAGCCGGACTCGGCCTCAGACGGTGACGCGGCGGCCGAGACTTCGCTGGCGCGCGAGCTGCCTTACTACAACACCATGGAGATGATGGAGATGGATTCGAGCTGAGAAGCGGAGAGGG
>LAZP02000257.1:0-26763 GCA_001272575.2 Ophiocordyceps unilateralis | reverse complement strand
AAAAAAAAAAAAAAAGGAGAACAATAATCCCCCCCCCCCCAAAAAAAAAAAAAGGCCAGACCTGACGAAAAAAAAAAAGAGAAAGTGGGCCGGGGGGAGAAGGGGGGGGGGGGGGGGGGGGGGGGGGAAAGGTTGGTGGCAGAAATCGTGCCCTTATTTTTTCTACTTCTTTTTCTTCTTCTTCGTGCATATTATATAGAGTATATCGCATGGTATATATATATATATATATATACAGTATATAGATGACGGATCATATCATACTTCAACATAATAAGACGCGTCCGCCGTCTCTGGCAGCTTCTGAAAATCCTTCCTTTCTTCTCACGCAGCGACAACAACAAAAAAAAAAAGAGAGAGATGATGATGCGGATACGGCTATTCGTCGAGCTCATGGCTCTTCTCTTGTCATGCCAGCCACATCTGGGCATGGGCATGGAGCTCTGGCCGTATCGACCGGTGATGGAAGCGCCAGGACAAGGGTGAAAAATGGCCGCGGACCATTGTATGAATGGGCGAAACTAACGATGTGAAAATAGCATCAACAGATTCACCGGCAGTGTCGGTCTGACCGACGCCGTGTCTGTCCAACCGATGCGGAATCACAGGGCCTCGCGTGCTGTTGATTGGGCCTGGGGAGAAGAGCTGCCCGAAAACCCGGACGGTATAGACGACGTATCGGACTGGCCGAATCATCAGGAAGAGACTCGTCGTGAGCCATGGGTCTACGATTCACCCTCGACGATGAGGGAATACGAGTCACTGGAAATCAAGGAATACAAGTAAGGCTATCTCGATCTGGTCCGTATTTTTTTTTTTTTTTTTTTTTGACGTGGGCTCGCAGGAGGTTGCTTGACACGCTCAGCGTCAGTGGTAGCGTGTCTATCGCTGGTTACGGGCAGCAGGGAGACCTGATGGCGTCCTATCTCAACAAGGAGTCGGTGAGCAACTATCCCGACCAGGACTCGAAATCCTCCTCCCTTTTGGCCTTAACCCGCAGTCGCAGTTTGAACAATCCTCCTTTACGTACCTCATCAGGATCAACGTCAAGCATCAGCCGATGGCGAGAAGCTCGTACATTTTCAATCCG
The DNA here is from genome assembly GCA_001272575.2 of Ophiocordyceps unilateralis. Lineage (NCBI taxonomy): Eukaryota > Fungi > Ascomycota > Sordariomycetes > Hypocreales > Ophiocordycipitaceae > Ophiocordyceps > Ophiocordyceps unilateralis. The sequence goes on along the minus strand of LAZP02000257.1, from coordinate 25,673 downwards.
AGACGAAGCATAGAGTACAATAAGACTGCTGCCTCCAAGGCCTATGGTGATGCTTATATCAAGAGTAACGAGACAAAAGACAAACCCGGTCCCCAGTCCTCAGAATGCATCGGGCTAACTGAGCGGCAGAGTTCATCACGGGGGGAGCCTTCTATGCCCGGGTGTCTATCGTAGCTCGATCACAAGCGGTGGAATCCGAGGTCGGATTAGCGTACGTGTGCCGCCTCTCTCTGCCATCTATGTCTCTTTGTCTGACCATTCATCATAGGGCCAAAGCTGCCTTTTCCGGTTGGGGCGTTGCCGGCGTCATCTCCCTAGAGATGAAAAAGGGCATGTCGACGCTCGCGAAGCACTCGTCGATTGAGATTAGCAAGATGAGTCTGGGTCAGCGCAAGCATAATACGCCGAATACTCCTCGTACGACGGGCGAAGCAATCCCTTCTATTATTGCCAAGTTGAAGAACGAAGCGGATGAGTTTTATGAGGATGCCGTTAACCACAACTCCTATCTTTAGTGCGTATAATAGGAGCAACCCCTGGGGGGGGGGGATGGACACTCGCGGAAAGAAAAAAAACTGACACAGTGCTTTCTTCCCTTCTCTAGTGCTCTGATTGACGATTACTACACTGCCGAAGGCTTTGAACAGTACGCGTACGAGCCGAATGAATATGATGAAGCCAGGAGACAGGTATATTGCACATCGTCACCCTAACCTGCTACGAAGCTTCCACCTCGAGCTGACATGGTGAAAAAGAGCCGAGACCTTTTGGATAGATACCTGGAGTTTCGGAGCGTTGAGGACCTGATCATGAGGAGTACGGAGGCCCTGTTTCCTGATTTTCCCCTCGATAGACTCTGACTCGCAATGTTCATGAGCAGCACCCACGACGCAGTTCCGAGGTCACAAGTCTACACGTCGAAAGCTTCAAATCCGCTGTGCCGCATCGATCAACAGGGTTCACGCATGGGTATGAGTTGTAAGCCTGTACGGGGGAGGGGAAGAGTACCGGGGCCCCGGCTAATGGAAATACCGGCCTAGATCAAGGCAACGGATAAGGATCCGTCGCAGGGGCTAGAAGTGCCAGATGACGATCCGTGGGAGTTTCGCAAGGAGGTCATGTCCAAGATCGAAGCCCCGCGGCTCAAGCTCTTCAACAACGGAGGCCGATACTACGTTTGGGACCGTACGTATGACGGAAAAACCCCTACGGACGAGCGGTATATTTGCCTTGGGCCCCGACTGACTGAACGAACCTATGGGCAGAGCTCACGTGGCAGAAAAAGCCGCATGCCTTGTGGGAGGTCGAAGTCTACTCGAAGCCGGTGGAGGGAACGGTAAGACTCGCATGCGGAGATTCCACAGAATGGGCCATCGAACAGGCCATGGGGAATGCACTCTGCGTCATGGACACGGATCTGCCGCCCAACTACATCACATGGTTCGAGGCCTGGGTCTACAACCACGAGGTTGCCAACGTTACCTCGGACTCAGTCGTCGAGCTCGCCCGGATACCGTTCGACAACTACAACAGTTTCTACGGCCATAACCAGCTCCGAAACGCATCCCATCGTCTTCTCGAGGGCGACTACCTGATCTTTTATCCGCTTGCGGCGCGGAGGTTGCGGGAGGATAGCTGTGCTTCTCGTTCGTGTACGCGCTATGGTTGATCATCGTGAACTGTTGGGATTCTTATTACTATTAGTCCGGCTCAGCCTTTTTTTTCTTTAGCCTTCTCAGCCCCTTCCTCCCGGGCCTTGTTTTTGCTGCGGGTTGGGCGGGGAGAGGCCTATAGACCGTGAGCTATTAAAGCCACGAGACGATATAGTGTGTATAGTAGTTGACTGAGAATAATGGCTGACTCGTACATACAGATAGATAGAGATAGATAATCAAGGTCCCCTGCCCATGCTGTTTTATATAACACCAGCACTAAGCGGGACTGGTATTATTACCATGGACGGGTTGCGGCCTAAACAAGGGGAAGGAGAGAGAGAGAGAGCGTTTTTTGAATCATTCCACTGTATTCTAGCACTATTATTGTTGAATCACGAAGCGATGCCCCATGACCATGAAGAGGGGGGGGATCCAATTCCCCCGAGTCATGCTGTCTCAGGCCTCTTGCGGCTCTTGCTACGACCCGGATGAAAAGAGGGGGTTGGTTCACTATCAAGGAAGCAGATGCCAGTCACTGATCTGTATCATGTCGGCCCAGACAACCTGCGGTCCCCAGCTGTTGCCATGTTGCAGATTGCGGCCCAGTCTGCGATATCGATCCACTTGAATGATGTGGGAAGAGCCGACGCATTGTGCCCGTAGCGTGACACCTGAGAGTAGGAAGAGGTTAGTTAGGATGAGTGGTGGGAATGGTGAATGAATGGACAATTCATGTATGTACCTACCTTCCAGCGTCCATTGATCCCTCTCCATCACACTCGGCTTGGCTACATCAATCAGGCTGATACGATCGATTTCTCGCAGGGGAACTTGGTCCGAGGTGAAGATCTGCTTGAGGTTGAAGGCTTTCCGAGTCTGAAAGCCTGCCTTGGGCTCCTTGGCGATGAACAAATGCGGACTTCTTCCCGCCACGCCGGCTAGGATGGTATCCCATGTGCCGGCGAGGAAGTTGGGAGAGATTTTAACGTCGATTTCGAGCTTGTTGATCTTTCTGCAAGGGGAAGGGGGACATTTCCCTCGTGATGAGCCTTCTTCCCCTTCCCATAGGCGTGAGAGGTATGTGCGTGGCATCCTGGCAAAGAGTCGTTCGCACACGCCACCTTGCCATCGTTTCCACATCATGTTGGAGTGGTGGAGGAGGGTCGGGAACATGGCTGCCAGTTGCGAGAGTATCAAACTGCAGTCGTCGTCGGTTTGCATGCCCTGCTCTATACGCCGTCGTACCGGCTCCGGGATGGCGGCTTGTGCTGCATCACTGTGTTGTTGCCTTGTTTCGCTTGTGGGAAGGTGGTCCATCATGTGTATGTCGACCCTTGATTTCTTACGCTGCGGCTCTTGCATGTCCGAGTCCGGGTCCGAGTCCGAGGTGTAGGTGTAGGAGCCGTCGTCCACCTGTAGTAATGATGGACGGCGCAGAGCCGAACACGTCAGACGACGAGTCCGGCATGCATCATCATCATCATCATCCGGAAGCTGCCGTGATGTGCCCGGCAAATCGCTCGCCTCAACTCTCGTCGTCTCGGGTCTGCTGGCCCTCGGCGGCGAGGGAAGCAGTGGGAAGCGTCCGGTCCAAGCTACAGAAGCTCCTACAGACTGCATAAAGTCGAGAGCCGACTGTGACGGATGATGATGATCCCAGCTATCCGGGACGTCGCTCGCCGTCAGCGCTCCCCATCTACTCTGGTCGAAATCCGGGTTGAGGATGTAGTGGCCGTCATGGACGAGGTCGACAAAAGAAGGCCTCGTCCCGTGGTCCCTCACCCGGCTGTAACCCCGAATCTGCGTCCACCGGATACCGCCCAAAGCCAAGACCTCATCGAAGAGATCCTCTTGCAAGGCCAGCATGTTTGGCGTGGCTTGAATGACATATACCCAACCTCCGTTGGAGAACTCGACTGCCTCTTGTGGCGAAGCCGTCGTCGACACATAGGCGGTTGCGTAGTTGGCGTCCAGTTGTGGCGGGGAAGAGATGGTCGTGCCGTTTTCTTCATGGCACAACTCGTCCCAGACGGAGTTTAGAAATTCCTCGTTTACGAACAGGTGGTTGTCGAGACTAAATGCCGTCTCGTTATTCCAGTACTCGCCCAAGGGGTGAAATCCGCCCTCGGCTTTAATCACCTCGGGCGATCTCGAGTCTCCGCGGTAGACGACCTGGGGCAGAGCTTCATGCTGTCGTCGCAGTAGAGGACCGGCGCCGACACCCTCGGGACGGAGCAGCCAGAGAGACATGACGAGGCTGGTCCATGGTGAAAGCCTCATCTCGACAACAGGGTCCGACAGCACTAGACAGACATGGCACCCTTTCAGCCTTCTGACCCCATCCTTTATATAGATATCAAAACAGTGGCCATGTGCATACAGTTTACTTTTGAGAAAAATTACCTTCCTGTTGTGTAGATGGACGGTCCGTGAGGGTTGATACCGAATTGGGCATTCATCGCGCCACCCGACCATCGGGGTGCCATGCCGTAGGATCGATGAGAATCCACCCTTGCATGCATACTATGTGTATGTGGGTGGAGGGTAAGTCAATTCTCGCGCGATAGTTGACCACGTTGCCAAATTAGTCTATATGTCCATAGCCTATACGTTGATATATACACATAGGTATATGGGGGGAAGGCTTTGACTATAATTAATATAACTAGTAGACGTAAGAACAATAAATGTATGCATATATATTCTCTCTTTATATATATCACTATATTTATATCACTATATATATCTCTACATTATATATAAGTACATGTATGAAATTACCTCTCATCACTCCCATCTTATCCCCCATAGTAACGAGGTTTCTGACTCGACTTGGGAGATGAGCACCAGACTCAGCGTAACTACATGTTGGCCTCGCAAAGAAAGCGTCCATCTGCAGTGCTCTCAAAGACTCCAAGCCGGGCGCTATATTCGTACGACCCTTCTTCCGCGCCCATCTTCCAGAGCCGATAGGGAAAAGACGGCGGGGGAAAGAAAAAAAGAAAAACGACAGACCTGGCCAACGCCGAAGTCACACACGTCAACAATCCTCCGGTTGAAACTTGCTGGTTATGCGCTGACACCAGAAGAAGAGAACGTGGCACCATTTTCGGCTTCTGCTATTGCGGCTTTACCTGCTCTACTTCCTGTCGCTTTCGTTATATTATACATGTAGGCAAGAGAAGCTCGAAGGCCTCTTGTGTTTTTGTCTGGGCTGAAAGCTCCTTCTACCAACAGTCTTATAATATGAAAGCAGGGCTGATTGTGCCATCCTCTCTTAGACTCATATTTGTACGTTGAGGTAGCTTAATCCCATTCGATTAGTCGTGCGTTGTTTTTTTTTCTTAACCAAAGAAAAAAGACAAGTCTAGGCGCTCATTCAAAAGGTCAAATCGAAAGACTTATTTATATAGAGTACAGCAAATATCCTGTCCGCTCCGTCTGTTCAGCGAAGACGATCATCAATTCAGAACTCGGCTGCATCATGAACGGTGACACCTCCTTTGGACTTGAGCCACTTCCACTTGGTCGGGGTTATGGTGCCTTTGAGCTCACTATCGTCTTTTGGTGTCCGGAGTTGTCCAAACCGGTTGTACCATTTATTCACTGACCCGTACTCTTCGTATCGCGCTATAGTAGAAGAGCCCGTGCACCGGCCTTCGAAAGTAATGGCTGAACCGTCCTTTATTAGCTTCCCTGGAGGATATATAAGGCTAAAAAAGGCTTGAGTTTTCTCTATACCTTCGACTTGCCACAAATCTGCGTTGGTGCGTTGGCCCTCTACCGAGTAGAGACGGAACGACTTGATGTCTTTGATAGCAACGATGCTCGAACGGAAAGACTTGTTCAAATCAATAGTCTTGGTGACTTCATCCTTGGCATCGGGATGTTCGGCCAGAGTGAAATCGTCTTTACCAATCTCGAGCCGGAGATTGTCGTAGGTTCCGGCGAAATCAAAGACATTCTTAAACGAGGAACCCATCTTCAGGTAAACTTTCAGGCTGTCGAAGTGGGAGCAGGTATCTGGCGTTAGGCCAGGGTAAACCATCGGCCATGGCTTGCGGCCCCCTTGGCAGAGTGAGAGCACTTCACTCTGCTCATACACTGTCCAGTCGTCGGGCTTGATCAAGGCGCGCCAAACCTGGTAGGGGACATCAAAATTTCCACGGTGGCGTGTCTTGAGTTTCAGGTTCAAGTCTTTTTCGAATACAAGAGCCTTGGATGAGTTGGCGCACTTGGCCGCGATCTGGTAGCCTATATATGGCCGTCGTCAACTTCTCGCTGAGAGCAGAGCAGGCAGAAACATTGTTTTATCATCATTACCTCGTATATCCCACTGGTCTCCTGAAAAGATCCAGTTGTCCGATAGGTCGTCATGGGAGATAATGTCGTATATGGCGAAATAGTTGACACGCTCCACCGGCACAGAAGGTGAGCCGTAAACAGTCTGGAGTGGAATCCTACTTTCCACGCAGTCATTTCTGCTGAGACTTCCCGCTGCCTTAACGTAGTGACCTCCTCCTCGGTCGAAGCTGTATGATACCCGTGACCAAGTGCCGTCGCCCAGGTGAGATCCGACCAGCAAGGTGACGACCATGTCGTCCAAGTCTCGACAGTTGTTGTCCGTGGCCCTTTGCGAAACCCCCTTCTTCCACATCTCGCCGACGAGGCCGAGAAGTAGCTTGTTGCAGAGAAGCGCCCCCTTTGGTCCGAATGGGTCGCCAGTTCGCTTGTTTCTAACATGTCGCTTGCGGACCTTTTGGAAATTCGTCTGGGCTCCGGATCCTTGGAAACAGACTCCTGGAGTGATGGATGCCGACGCGAACTCGACTAGGATACTGACGAGGTCGGGATAGTGCTCAGCCAGCCACACAACGCCCTGGTTAAGAGCCTCCCTTAATCTTTCGTGGCTTATCTGGGCCGACTCGGCCAGGAACTGCATCACGTCGTCGATGAGACTTTGCTCTTCCTCCTCGAGGCTTTGATCTTGTGCTGCTGAAGGGCTGAATGGTCGGGCCGAGTCGCTGGCGGATATTGGACAATGGCCGGCACCGGCGTGATGGAGCAAAAACTGAAGCCATTCCTGTAGCCATTCGATATTCACGTTGGCAACTTTACGCCAGAGTCAGCATGAGTCGAAGCCAACGGGTTTACGGTACGGGGGCAGCTCTATACCGCTGTTCATGGCCAGCTCATAGGTCTGCACAAGGCTCGTTTCGGTGGCATTAGGGGCATGGGCAGAGGCAGGTGTCTGCGTCTCTGCCTCTGTCTCTGCCTCTGTCTCTGCCTCTGTCTGTGCCTGTGCCTGTGCCCGTGGCCCGGCCTTGGCCAGAGCTGCTTTATTCTTAGCCTTGGTTTCCCGAGCCAGAGCCTGAGCCCTGGCCCGAGCTGCTTTTCTCGCAGCCTTGATCTGAGCCTTCTTGGCCCGAGCCTGAGCCTGAATTGCCTCTCTATCAGCCTTCCTCTGAGCCTTCTTGGCCTGAGCGAGAGCCTTAGCCCGAGCAACGGCAACAGCTTGAGACAACTTCTGGGTTCGAGCCAGGGCCTCGGCCTGAGCCTCGGCCTCAGCCGCAGCCGCAGCCGCCGCCCGATCCTGTACTGGAGGCGGAGCCTGTATCGTAGCAGGGACAGCACCTGAATCATCAGCCGGGCTTTCTGGCGGTGGCTGTCTTGGCCGTCCCTGAGGCCGTCCCGGAGGTCGTGCTAGTACCCATCCCTCGTCCCATCCCCCAGGGCCGCCCGGGGTTAAGATCGGAAGAAGAGCCGGAACCGGCACCGGAACCGGGATTGGAGCCGGAGCCGGAGCCGGAGCCGGAGCCGGAGCCGGAGCCGGAGCAAAAGCGCGAATCGGAATAAGAGCCGGAACCGGCACCGGAACCCGAATCGGAGCCGGAGCAAGAGCCCGAACCGGAGCTGGAGCAATGGCCCGAAACGGAGCCGGAGCAATGGCCCGAAACGGAGCTGGAGCAAGAGCCCGAGCCCGAGCCGGAGCAAGAGCCCGAGCCGGAGCCCGAGCCGGAGCCGGAACCTGACCCGGGCATTGCTCTGCTTGATGGAGCAGTCCTTCCACCCACCGGATCATCCAGTCACGATCCGTTTCCACGACTGCTCACAATGGTCTTGTCAGTATGTGTTCCACCAGGAGAAAAAAAAAAAAGGTCTCATGCTCCTACACAATGCTAGGGCTACTTCATCCATCTGTCCGGCCGTGCTTGGGCCAGCTACCGCCAGGCTCTGGTCCAACTCGCTCGTCCTCAGACTGGCTACATCTGACGGTGATAAGGCTTGTCAGCACACGGATGGCGAGAAGACGGCGTCAACATTGCCCGCATCTTGCCAGAGTGTCTTACCGACTTGCTCGGCCGTGCTTGGACCAGTCCGAATCCGGCTCGGGTCGACGGCATTTGATCTCAGCTTGGCCAGATCTAGTCGTGATAATTCCTTTTTAGCATGTGGCATACAGGAAAGCAAGCATCGTATACCTACATCGTCCCAGAGCTGCCCTACCGATTGAGCCCATCGTGCCCATGTCAGCCTCGGACTCGCTCGAGTCGGGCTCGGTCTGGCTCGGGCCAGGCTGGGCCAAGTCCGGTTCGGTCCGGATCGGGGCTCGGGTCGGAGCCGGACAAGAGACGTTCAATTCGGTCGCTATGCCCATGGTCCAGTGGGCAAACCAGCGAGGATTATCCTCGACGACTACTCGAAGCAATCTCGGTCAGCAGCAGGTGGCAATACGCCAATGGTCTTTTGTCCTTACTTCGGCGCGCCACCACTTCACAGAGTTGTCTCGTCGCTCGCAGGGGCATATCAGCTGCGACGACATCAGCACAACCCGCCTGCCACGCAAAACTGGAGAAGCGGCCACGTACGAGGCGCAGCAAAGATGGTGTCCATGTTGTCACGGCTGAGGGGCAGGCGAGCATGCCTCCTTACATATGGTCTCGGTACGAGGTAGGAAGATAGAGGCGCCTTGACCATAAAAGTAGTCAGACGGTAATAGCGCCGGGAACGGTGATCGTTGAAGACTTGGCCACTAGGCAGAGCCACAAATTCACTGTCTTTCTCCCAGCTGATGAGACGGATATTCTCGCCCCACGTGATGCCCTTATCGTCCATGAAGTTGAGGAAGTTGACGAGCGCGTTATGGGGGTTTGTGTAGAATACGGCAACGGGGACTGTAAAAGCCGACACAGATACCGTCTCAAAGGCCCAAAGTACGTCTGCCAAGCCAGAAGAAGTGAGACTTATCCTGGTTTGCAGGTAGGGATTCAGGGACCAGCGTACGGTCCAGACAATCTTGTTGTTGATTGGGTATCGCTTTTCCAGTTTCGACGGCCTCGTTCCTTGGACCGACAGGGACCAGAGAAGCCAGCATAGGTTGAGCATCAGAAAGATGCAGCGTGGCTTGGCCATGGCTGCCCCTTGACGATGACGATTCCTGCCTTGTAGACCTGGACGGTCAAGAATCGGGCTCTCGCCTTTATTTGTAGTCATCGGTTCTTCTTCTCATACTCTACCGGGGGGTAGGACAAGGTTTTTTTTTTTTTAATCTCCAGTAAGCTTTCGAGTCATTCCTGACTCTCCCAAATAACCGCCGGTCTCGGTAACAGCAGACGGGGGGGGCCGCGGCAGTGCATGCTGTGAAGTGGATGAAGGGCGGCTAATATTAGCTTTGAAGCTATGAGCTTAGGTATAATGATAAAATCTTCATCATCCGTATGGACTATACATCCTAAACGCTTGTAGCGAATATAGAATTCTTGTATGTATTTGATTGCGGAAAACAAGAGCCTTTGTCCTTAATACGTCACATATTAAATCAACTTAGCTCTTGTATTCCCGTTCTCGCTACTGACCTCTCACCATACGTCCCAAACACAACTTCATAGATAACATTCGTCTCCTGATTTACCACGCGGCTAAACTGCACGAATAACATTGCAAGCATCCGTGGATCGACAAACCGTAATGAAGAGGAGGGCGTTTGTTTCCTACGTACACACCGTGTGTGTATTGTCTACAAAGCTTCACGCCGCTGGACTGACTACTACGTACGTACATGCATGCATGTATGTATGTCACCGTCAAGCGACTGCTGCTCGGAGTCTGCCCTCTCGGAACACATGACTTTGACGATGGACGGCGTGTAAAATACCTGTGTCGAGCGGCAGTCGGTTGAAGTAAAGCTCGAATGATCTAAGGTCTGCATATATCTAAGGTTCCGCGGTGTGATTGTTCATAACAGCCTCACAACCGCTATATCTACCATATGGTCATTACAGTTACAGAACAATCAATCAACAACAGTTGATCAGCTACCTACAAGCCATTCACGCAGGGACAAGTGTAGACTTTGTGGTTCTGCATACCTCGCATCAGCAGTATCACGCGTACAGTGTGTGCTTTAGGAGCCGCAGCATTTTTCTATCTGTCTAGACAAACTATAAATGCATGATTCAACCTTGGCAACGACAGCTCCACCAGACTTTACATTCTAGTCAAGTTGATGATGATGCCACTTGCTGCTATTGATACCTACCTTCCTCCCTCCCTCCCTAGGTTGGTAGTGAGAGCGCATACATGTGTGTGTACGTACGAGGTGGCTTGACGGAGTTGTGTTTCCCCTAGCTCTTTCACCCATCACAACGCTTCAAGCATGACAAAACTGAGTACATCTGTTGTAGCCTGTTGTGAGATGGATGCAGATGAGCTTTCAACTACTCGCACGAAAAGAGGAAGTCATCTCCGCACCTATAATCGACGACAGCCGACATATATCACCTTTATGGGGCCATGGTCAGGTTGCAGAGGGATGTCCAAGGTGAGGTTGAGAATGCAACGTCTTGGTCGAAAGCTCTGAAGGGTGCCACGCAGCTGCAGGGAGGGAGACGGGTCGGTCAATGAAACCTGCCAAAGAGACAAGGAACTGCAGAATAGAACGAGAGGCTGTCGTCGACTAGAGAGCGCCATAGAAGGCGTCATGATCAAGCCACGATGGAGCCACAAGAGTTGACGTGTTGACGTGAGATAGGGTTTAGCAGCCGTATAGGGTAGCCGGTGAGAAAATGGGTCGTCACCACCACCACCACCACCAGCCGTTGTTTTTTTTTTTTTCCTTCTTCGTCACGAGCAACGTTTAACCAACCGGCCCAAAGCAGAAAAGAAAAGACGAAAAGAGATCGATGCCTCATCATCACCTCGTTCGCAACATGGACGTCGACCAACCTGCAGCCGCGACAAAACCGGCGCTGCCCCCCGCCATGGCAGCCACGGCCGGAAAGACGGTGGACGAGGTCTGGGCCGAGCTGAACAAGTCGCCCTTCTTCATGACGGAGATGGAGGAGAACGACGAGACGGCGGCGTTGCAAGCGCTGAGCTACGAAGGCACACCGCTGGAGAACGCGGCCGACTTCAAGGAGCGGGGGAACGAGTGCTTTCGCGTCAGGGGCTACGTCGACGCCCGCGAGTTTTACGGGAAGGGGGTTGCCGTTCTGGTGGCCGAGGAGAGGAAGCGTAAGACGGAGACGGAAGAGGAGCAGAGGACGTGTCAGAGCGAGACGGATGATGAGAAGAAGACGCGTCAGACCGAGGAGAAAGCCGACGACGACGACGACGACGACGACGACGACGACAACCAGACGGCCCTTCAGCGTCACATGCTCGAAGCCCTCTACGTCAACCGCGCCGCCTGCAACCTCGCGCTCGGCAACCATCGCAGCTGCTACCTCGACTGTGCCGCCGCCCTGCGCCTCAACCCGGGCAACCTCAAGGCCTACTATCGCGCCGCCCGCGCCCTACTGGCCGTGGACCGCGTCCGTGACGCTGCCGAAGCCTGTGCTGCCGGGCTCGCTCTCGCGCCGGAAAACGGCCCCCTGCGGACCGCCTCCGCCGACGTCGCTTCTCGGACTGCCGCCCTCGACGCCCGCGCCGCAGACGCCAATGCTCGAGCCGCAGATGCCGCTCGTCGCGCTCGTCTCGTCGCTGTTGCCTTGGCGGCTCGTAACCTGCCCCCTCTTCGCGCCTCGTCGACGCCCCCGGACGCGGATGGCCTCGCTGTCGCCCTTGTCCCGGACCCGGACGATGCACGTAGTGCCCTAGCCTTCCCTACCGTCTTGCTCTACCCGCTGCAGCTCGAGTCGGACGTGATCAAGGCCTTTGTCGAGACTGAGTCGCTTCAGCAACATCTCGCATACGTCCTTCCCCCGCCCTGGGATCGTGAGGGAGAGTACGGTGCTGCTACCGACGTCTCGTGCTACGTCGAGACCCGTCATGGCGGCCTGCTTAAGATGGGCAAGCGCGTACCCTTGCTCAAGGTTCTGGCTACTGGTCAGGTCGAGATTGTCGATCAGATGCTACGAATCTTCCTTCTGCCCACCAACAAGGCCGATGGCTGGGTCGCCGAGTTCAAGACTCAAAGGGCAGCACAGAAGGGGCTTGACATGACAGGCATCACCAAGGGATAAAAACAAACAACGTCTTCTGCCCTCATCGATTTCCCCCATCCTCGACAACAGCTGCGTAGGAAGGGAAAGGGAAAAATAACCAACAACATCAAAGCCGAAATCAAAACCAAGCCCGTGTCCAGAGGCAGAGATGGGAACCCGGGGCAACAACCACTTCTCCCGGAGACCGCTGGCGATGATACCCCAGTCTAACGCAAATGCCGTCTAACCCTGTAGCCTCGTGGCCCTTGTGAACGCCGTATGCTCCGTCTGGTGCCGTCGTTTTCGACAAGTCATGATGAAAAATCGTCGCCGATGGATTATCAACACAAGCCCCCTCTCTATCCCGCCGTCGAAACAGGTGGATGGCCGTAAGCGTCAGGGTGGTCGTCTTTCTGCAGCTCGACGAGAACGGCGGCGGCGGCGTAATCGTCTCCGCCCTCGTCCGTCGTCTTCCGTCTCTTCTCGGCCGCATTGATTTCCTCGCCCTGCTGCGGCGGGCCATCAGGAAGCAGTCTAGCCGACTTTGCTCTCGCCACGTCGGAGCCATCTTGGTATGGCCATCTTCGCTTGGGTTTAGCGACCCAAGATTCCGTCGTGCAAGTGTTGGGCGCCGCCGGGACAATGGGGTCGCGGAAGCGGTTGAAAAACTGACTCGACGAGAGGTTTATGGGAGGAAGTCTGATGTCGCCGTCGGGATGACGATGATGATGATGATGATGATGATGATGGAGAGTGCCGCCTTCAGCACGGGACAAAGGCCCGGGATTCCACCCCACGACAGGCATCGCCGCCGGTACCAAGTTGTTGAACCAAGGGGTCCCGCACTCTTCGCGTCGTGGTGGAAAGGAAGGACTGTCAAGCCAGCCACCCGGCGTCGTGCTCTTTCTCTCTTCGTGAGCATTCCGGCAGGCTTCGGCCTCCATCTTGGAGGCCGACACAAAATGTTGACTGATGACCATGTCTCCAAAGTACGGAGACTCGGGCGGCGTGCACTCAGACGGAAACGAGGGTCCGAACAAGGGGATCAGGGCTCCGGCGATGTCGTAACAAAAGGTGGCACACAGGGCGCGGGCACAGCGATAGGGCACCCAGTACCCTGAAGCCTCTGGGATGAGCGTCCATGATACGTGGATAGACTGGAGCGCTCGACGTACCTTGGGCGCCGACAGAGCCCCCGGTGATGCTGGGGGATACCTCTCTCAGCCCGGGGTTCTTGTCCAGCATCTGCGACGGTTTGGTCGGTTCAGCGCGTCAGCTGAAGAGCTGACCATGGCCAAAAGTCTTCTTCGACGCTCACCTTGGGGTATCCGAGACATTTGAAGAAGGGAGTCATGCGAACGAGGCCGATGTTGTAATCCCACATGACCTTGTAGGGGGCCTGCTGGCCCGGAATTCGAAACTCATATCCGAAAGCTGTGTAATGTCAACACGCCTTGTTGCGGGAGGGAAAAAGGGAACGGGGGGGGGGGAGCAGAGCAGACGCACCCTCGATGCTCTCTCTGCCCGTCTTCTCGTAAAAGTTCCTCTTGGTGCTATTGTACGGGATGTGCTGGCTGTACTGGTAAATCTGGCCGAACTGGCTGATCTGAAATCTGGCCACCTCCCGCATGGCTCCGGCGTCGACTTGCTCATGGGGCGGAAACCTGACGGGTCCATGGGTCCTGGACCTGACGAGTCGTGACGCACTCCGCGACGTCGTTTTCCTGACCGTCGGCTGCGAGTCCATGGTGTCTCTCGAGGCAGTCGTCATCGTCGTCGTCGTCGTCGTCGTCCTGTCGGCGGTTACAGTCGAGACAGACTTGGAGACGGGGGTTGGTTGCCGCGAGCGACTGGTCCTCCTCTCGGGAGGCGCAGGGTTGAGAAGAGCCTGGATGGGCAACATGGCGAAGACGGCGTTTGCAGGCCTTGCCGCGGGATAGGGGGGGGGGGAATAAGCAGCCAGCCGACGTGCGTAGCGCGTCGCCGGCGAGGTACGACGCATGGGCTGGAAGAGGAGAAGCAAGGCCGCACGACGGGGAGATGTATTGCCGCCGTATGCATGCAGTCGAGGCCTCGGCCAGGGCATGTCCAGATGTCGGCAGTCGAGAGAATGGGCGGCAAACAAAGGCAGTCTCGGTCACCAAAAGAGAGAGAGAGAGAGAGACAGAGAGACAGAGAGAGAGAGAGAGACAGAGAGAGAGAGAGAGAGTCACGAGGGGCTCCTTTCTTGACAGTGCTGGCAACTTACCTGGAGCAGCTGGCTCGACGTGGGTGCCTTCCACAAAGTCAAACACCAGATGACGATCCATCTCGTACCCAATGGTGGCTGACATTTGGTTACGCCTCGAGCCGTCAGTACACAGCTTCTGTCTAGGCATCAGGCAGCGGGAAAGAAGAAGGCAGAGACGGACCGAACTGCGTCTCAAACACATGGCTGTTGGTGCCGAGACCGTGGAGGCAGAGGAAACGCATGGTTCGGTTTTTCGGTGTGCTATGATGATGCTCGAGCTGCAATCTTTGCTCTTTACGAACTCTCGACAGGCTATGCTGGGGGCTGTATTTATATCACCTACAGTCTGTGTGAATGGGTCAAGCAACCTAAGCGTGTGTAACGAACATCAGATAAGCCGAACATCATGCCCGTTGGTTGCTGCTGTTTACTCCTGCGCAAATCCTCATACGGCCGTGGGGGCCGCGATGCAGCTGAGATTGCTGATGCCTACGGCCTTGGGGGCCATGATGGGGATTGGGGGGACAGGGAGGGGCTTCAGGGGAGAGACCTCTTATACGGCTAGGTAGGGAGGCAAACGCCTTTACTTAAACACCGGTCCTTCTCTGTTCAGCAATTGGAATCCTGTCCATGAGTGTCGAAACCACCGTAAACATAATCGCACAAACCACACCTCGTTTATCCCAGTCTCCAACATGGCACCTGGGAGAATTACTGACAGCCCGCCGTCAGGGGCAGCTGAGTCTGAGCCCATTGCCATCGTGGGCTTTGCCCTCAATTTCCCACAAGGCGTCAGGTCATCCGACTCCTTGTGGCAGTTGATGGTGGAAAAGCGAAGCACCGTCACAGACGTGCCAAAGAACAGGATGAACGTTGACGCAATGTATCACCCTGATGTTCACAGGCGCGGACAGGTGAGTCACCACCTCAGCATTCCCCCCCCCCCCAAAGGTGATTAAGGGAGAAGAAAACCAATCCTTCTCTGTATCCAGTTTCCCGTGAGGCGCGGCCACTTCCTAGACGACGATCTGGCCGGCTTCGATGCCCCCTTTTTTGAAATATCCATGTCCGACGCCGAGAGCATGGATCCGCAGCAGCGGAGGCTTCTCGAGACGACATATCATGCGCTGGAGAACGGTCAGTAACAGAAATCAATGGCTTTCCAGCTCTGTTACATCATTGACACCACATTACTGTTTAGCCGGCATACCCATGGAAAAGGTGTCAGGCACCCGAACATCCGTCTTCTCAGGCAGCTTTTCCACAGACTGGCAACACCTGCAATACAAAGACGGCGAACAGTGCAAGACGGGCACGGCGCTGGGCACGCAGCCGTCGTTGAACGCGAACCGCGTCAGCTGGTTCTTCAACTTGACCGGCACCAGCGCAAACATCGACACGGCCTGCTCCAGCAGCTTGGTGTGTCTGGACATGGGGTGCCGGGGGCTACGGTCTCGCGAAGAGGACATGGTAAGCTTCCCCCTTTTTTTTTTTTCCCTTTGAGAGTGTTTGCGTGTCTGAAGACAAAAGACAGAGCATCGTTTCCGGCTGCAACGTCATCCTGTCGCCGGACAACATGCACTCCTTGACCAACCTGAACATGCTGTCTCCGGACGGGCAGAGCTACAGCTTTGACCATCGTGCCAACGGCTATAGCCGAGGCGAGGGCTTCGCCGTTCTGATCCTGAAGCGAATCTCGGACGCGATCCGCCATGGCGATACCATCCGCGGCCTCATCCGCAGCTCCGGCTGCAACCAGGACGGGCACACCTCGAGCATAACCCTCCCCAACGCTGTTTTGCAGGAGAGGCTGATACGAGAGACGTACAAGAAAGCCGAGCTCAGCATGAAGCCCACGCGTTTCTTCGAGGCTCACGGTACCGGGACTCCCGTCGGCGATCCCCTCGAGTGCAGAGCCTTGGGATCGGCCTTTCGCCACGTTCGTACTGACGACGACCCGCTCTGGGTCGGATCCGTTAAGAGTAACGTCGGCCATCTGGAGGGGGCCAGTGGCATTGCCGGAGTTATCAAGGCCTTGCTCGTTTTGGAGAGAGGCATCATCGTGCCGAATGCCAACTTTGAAAAGGTCAACCAGCTGATTGATACGGATTTCTTGAGGATCCAGGTATAATGCAAACCACACTCGACTCACTACACGAACTGATCTCAATCTCGTCTTTCAGTTTCCCGCTGAGTCCATGCCTTGGCCCACGACTGGTCTGCGACGAGCATCCGTCAACTCGTTTGGTAACGCAGGCACCAACGCGGCAAGTAGTAACATCTTACTCTCTTTTTTCTTCTGAGCTGGGGGCTGACTGCTTTTTTTCCGGCAGCACGTGGTGCTGGACGATGTCTATCACTACCTGGAGGCGAGGCAACTCTCGGCCCGCCACTTCACCGTCAAGGACCCGCCGAACAGTCTTACTTGGCATCATGTCCAGCACACGAATGCATCATCTTGGAGCCAGGATGATGACGGTCTGGAAAGGCCCCGGTTGCTTATCTTCTCTGCAAAAGATGAGGCAGGTGTTCAGAGACAGACTCGAGCGTACGCCGAGTACTTTGACAACCTTGACGGCCATCTGGACTCGTCTTACCTTGACAACCTGGCGTACACACTCAACTCCAGACGCAGTGCGTTGCCGTGGAAAGCTGCTGCCATCTTGAACTCTACAGCAGACTTGTCCAAACTTGACCAGATGGCTTCTTTCACCACAAAGTCCATGGCCAATCCTGGAATCGGCTTCGTCTTTACCGGACAAGGAGCGCAGTGGGCTGGCATGGGACGTGAGCTCTTGGCCTTTCCCGTTTTCGAGCGAAGCCTGCTACGATGTCAAGACATCTTGTCAACCTTTGGCTGTCGTTGGCGTCTGCTTCAAGAAATCACGTCGACGGACGACTCGAGCATCAACTCGCCGGAAATCGCCCAGCCGGCCTGTACGGCACTGCAGATTGCCCTAACAGACCTCTTGGCTTCCCTGGGCGTCTATCCTACCGTCGTCGTCGGCCACTCGTCGGGCGAGATCGGAGCCGCGTACGGCTGCGGAGCCGTCTCCCTCGAGTCGGCCCTTAAGCTCGCCTACTACCGGGGCAGTCTGTCCGGTGCTCTCGAGCGAGATGGTCATGGTCCAAAGGGAGCCATGCTGTCGGTCGGCCTCTCCCACGACGACGTACGAGAATACATGGCCGACAAGTCCGATTTGACGGTTGCTTGTATCAACAGCCCCAACAACGTGACGCTGTCGGGCGACGAGCATCAGATCGACCTACTCGAGCACGTTCTGAACGAAGCAAACATTTTCTGCAGGAAGCTTCTCGTCAGCGTGGCCTACCACTCTCCTCATATGCTGCGAGCAGCCGATGGCTACCGCAAGGCAATACAGGGTCTGACGGCCGGCTTCCCGCCGCCGAAGCCGGTAGCCATGATCTCGTCGGTGACGGCATCTCGGGTCGAGAGAGCAGCAGACCTGTTGAGTCCCGATTACTGGGTGTCCAACATGCTCTCCCCCGTCCGGTTCCTCGACTCGATCAACATCATGGCAACTATTTCCTCGCAACACTCCCGCAACAAGATTGACCTGAGCCACCGCAAGTACTTTAAGACGGACGCACTTGTCGAGATTGGTCCCCATTCCGCTCTTCAGGGTCCCATCAACGACACGTTGTTGACCTGGCAGGCGAGACGGATGGGATACTGCTCGCTACTGGTAAGAAAGCAGCCAGCCTTTACCTCCATGGCCAATGCTCTGGCCTATTTGAAGTGCCTCGGCTGCGAGGTGGACTTGGCCCGGGTCAACCGTCTCGAGTCCCACTCGACGATGCTGGCCGACCTTCCCTGCTACGTCTTTGATCACTCGGAAAAGTACTGGCACGAGTCCAGACTGAGCGCTCGATACCGACTCGGTGGCCCGGGCAGACTCGACCTGCTGGGAAAGCCGGTGAGCGAGTGGAATTCGCTCGAGCCCAGGTGGCGAAACTTTGTACGCCTTTCCGAGATGAGCTGGGTCGAGCATCATTCCATCAACGGCGTCCTGATATACCCAGGAGCCGGCATGCTGGTCATGGTCATCGAGGCCGCCAATCAACTGACGGCCACCACCAGCGGCGTCGTCGGGTTTGAAATTGACCAAGTCGACTTCAAGAAGCCGCTGATGATCCCGCAAGACGACGGCGTGGGCGCGGAAACCAGTCTCAGCATTCGCATATCCGAGCATCATCAGTTGAAGAAGCCCCTGAGACAGAGGTCGGAGTTTAGGCTCTTTTGCCGCGTCGACGATGACTGGCAGGAATCTTGCAGCGGCACGATTCGAGTCAGGTACCAGGAAAGGCAAAACGACGTCGTCGATGGCGAGCAGGAAAGAAAGGACGAGCTCGCCGGCTGGGCCGCCCACGTCCTCGCCGTAGACGAGCTGTGTCACAGGCCCATCACGCCCGGGACAATGTACGACGGCCTCAATAGAAGTGGCCTGGGCTTGGGTCCGCCCTTTCAGCTGGTGAGGGAGGCCAGGATTGACGGGCAGCTGCTACGGGTCAGCGGCAAGATAGGCTTCTTCCAATGGCCGTCAGACGAGTTTCCGCAGCCTCACGTTATTCACCCCACCACCCTGGACGCCATCCTGCACATGGCCATCGCCAGCCACTCAAAGGGAGGTGAGGAGACGACGTCGACCATGATCCCGACCTCGATTCGGAGCCTCTTCGTCAGCAAGTCCGGGCTCAGCTTCCCCCACGCCGACGAGTGCCTCGCCACCTCTCGATTACAAGCCGACAGGCACGGGGCTGACGTCCATGTCGTTGCCATGAGCGCCAAAAAAGACGCTCTGCTTGTGAAGCTGGATGGCATGAGGCTCACGGCCGTGGCGGAGCACAAGGACGAGGCTTCAGCTTCAGGGGGGGTGGCATCACAGACTATGCAGAAGGTCTATCATGTGCGCCATCAGCCCGAACCAGACCTTGTCGGCCCCGAAGACATGGCACGATTCTGTCGAGACGAGCGAGAAGGGGCCACATCGCCCTTTGAGAAGTACTTGAATGTCCTTGTACACAAGGACGGTGGCCTCAACATCTTGGTCGTCGACGCCGACACCGCCACAACAGGCCGTCTGCTGCAAGCCTTGACGGCCTACGACGAGCGCACGGGAAACGTCTTGAACCCGAAATACTCGTCCTTGTGCTTCCTGAATCGTCGTCGTCAAGATGCTACGGAGGAGGAGCAGCAGCAGCAGCAGCAGCAGAAAGCTCTCTTCCACCACGTTTCCTTCGCCGTCCTCGATTCAAAGCTGGACTTTCCGAAGCAAGGCGTGCAGGGACCCTACGACATCATCATCATCCTATCCTCGGATGTGTGCAAAGGGGACGAAGGCATATGGCACAACGTCAGAAAGGTCTCGTGTCCGCGGGCAAAGTTGTTTCTGTTGGACTCTCACGACATGTCAGCCGTAGCATTACGAAACGGGTTTGCCTACTTGGGCTTGGAGCTGGCATCGTCAGGTCCAGATGAAGAAGCTGAGCCGTCTGTCGTTGGCCTTTATTGCCGTACTCGGGACATGGAAGCTTGCAAGGCACAAGTCGAGGCTCGCGTCTTCTTCGTCATCGACTCGGACTCGACATTGCAAGCCAAAACAGCCTCGGCCCTCGCAAAGTGCTGGACGGCGGTCGGCATACGCCATGTCACCCGCGGAAGCCTGCAGGCTGCCGCCGCTTTGGAGGAGGACAAGAGGCGCACAATCTTTGTCGTCCTCTTGGAACTCGATCGACCCTTCTTGTACTCGATATCTCGGACGGCCTATAGCCAGCTCAAGGGGCTCTTGCAGTCGGCACGACACGTCTTGTGGCTGACATTTGCTGGCGGAAGCGAGTGCGGAGAGGCGGAATACGGCCTGGTGCACGGCTTGGCCAGAGCTCTACGCAATGAATATCACACGCTCGACATGACCATCGCCGCGCTCCAGCGGCCCCATGACGAGGCCCTCCTCTCGGTCAGGCAGACGGACAGTCTGACGCGGCTGCTCCTGGACAAGCACGTCGACCCAAAGCCGTGGCTTCGAGACGTCGAGTATCTAGAGTTGAAGGGAATGCTGCAAGTGCCTCGTCTCGCGGCGGACGCAAACGTCATGCATGAACTGCATCGCAGATCACGGCCCCAAAGCACGGCCATGGTGCTGGTCAAGGACGCGCCGCCTCTCAGGCTGGCCATGGGCTCGCCGGGGATGCTCGATACGCTGCACTACCGACAAGACGACGACGACGACGATTCGGCGCCTCTGTCGGCAGACGAGGTTCAAGTACAGACGCAGGCGATTGGCATGAACTTCAAGGACTGCCTCGTCGCCATGGGCCAAGTGCCCGGCACCGCCGCCTTGGGCCACGAATGCGCCGGCTACGTCACCCGCGCCGGCGTCGACACGTCGTTCCGTCCCGGCGACCGCGTCGTCATGATCGGCCAAGACCTGTTCAAGACGGTGGCCAGGGGAAAGGTGGCCGTCAGGATCCCGGACGAGGTGTCCTTTGCCACGGCTGCCGCCATGCCCGTCCAGTTCGGCACCGCTTGGCAGATCCTGCACCGTCTCGCGCGCCTGCAGTCCGGCGAGAGCATCCTCATCCACACGGCCGCCGGGGGCACCGGCCAGGCCGTCATACAAATCGCCAAGTCGCTGGGTGCGACGGTGTACGCCACGGTCGGGTCGCGTGCGAAGAAGCAGCTCCTCATGGACGAGTACGCCATTCCGGCCGAGCGCATCTTCTATAGCCGCGATACGAGCTTCGCCAAGGGCGTCATGCGCGCCACTCGCGGCCGGGGCGTCGACGTCGTCGTCAACACCTTGGTGGGAGATGGTCTGCTCGCGTCGTTGGACTGCGTCGCGCCTCATGGCCGCTTTATTGAGATCGCCATCAAGAACGTCCTCTCGGGCCTGCCACTCTCCATGCACGGCTTCCGAAATAACGTCTCGTTGATCGCCTTTGAGCCCTCTCACTGGCTCCATGACGGCCTGCAAGATTTCCGTCGCGATATGGTCACCTTGTTGGACCTTTTCGCCCGCCATGAGCTTCATACCGCCTTGCCGCTGAACCTTCGCGACATTTCCCAGGTAGAGCAAGTCTTCAGGGAGGTTCAGCATGGCGAGAGTGTGGGAAAGTTCGTTTTTGACCTGAGCCCGGAGCTCCGCGTGCAGGTGAGAGAGTCCGACTTCCTCCCGTGTTTTGACCGTATCGCCAACCCCCCCCCTCTCTTCTTTTCTCTTAGGCCGTCCTGGATACGCGTTCCAGCTTCTCGTTGGACGCGAACGCGACATATGTCATTGCAGGAGGCCTTGGCGGCATTGGCCGTGCCACGGCGCGTTGGATGGTCGGTCGTGGGGCCAAGAATTTGGTCCTGCTCTCGCGATTTGGTCCTCGAACAGAGTCAGGTCGAGATCTCGTCGCGGAGCTTACGGCCGCCGGTGTGCGAGTCGAGACACCGGCATGCGACGTCACAGACCTTGAACTCATGAAAGAAACCTTTGATCGGCTAAAGACGGAGATGCCCAGAGTCAAGGGCGCCATGCAAATGTCAATCATTGCCAGGGTGAGAGAGACTGAGAGAACCTTACTACAACTGTCGGGATATCGGGCCTAACTCACCACTGAATAGGACTGTCTCTTTGATGACTTGCCGTACGACGACTGGAAGCATGCTGTGGACTGCAAATCCGTTGGCTCCTGGAATATGCACACCGTCTTGCCGAGCGGAATGGACTTCTTCCTCATTCTTTCATCAGCCTCGGGGCTCGCCGGCATCAAGGGCCAAGCCAACTACGATGCCGGAAACACGTACGAAGACGCCATTGCCCGCTATCGGGTGAGCCGTGGCGAAAAGGCCGTGTCGCTGGATCTCGGTGCCATGAAGGAAGACGGCATCCTGGCCGAAAACAAGAAACTCCTCGACCGCGTCCTGGCCTACGGCGTGCTCGAACCCGTCACGCGCCAAATGTTCCACGGCATCCTCGACTACTACTGCAACCCGGAACTCCCCCTCCTGACGCCCAACCAGTCGCAGCTGGCCATCGGGCTGGGCAGCGGAAAAGGCGACGGCCTGGAGGGTCTGACGCACGACCGCCAGCCCATGCTGGAGCCGTTGACGCTCGAAGCCCATCGGCAGGCGGCCGCCGCCCCTCCCGTCACGGTCCGGGAAGCGGAATTACGGGCCCGAGAGCGATTCGCGGCCTCGACGTCGCTCGACGACGCCGCCCATGTCTTCGCTGAAGCCGCGGTGCACAAGTTGTCCAAGTCGCTGGCGACGATGAAGGACGGCGCGGGCGTGGATCGCAACAGGCCCCTGCAAATGTACGGCGTCGACTCCCTACTGGCTATCGAGCTGCGCAATTGGGCCGTCAAGGAGTTCGACGCCGATGTGGCCGTGTTTGAGACACAAGGCTCTTCGACGCTGGGCACGCTGAGCATGTTGGTCGCTCGGCGGAGCACAATGAAGCATGAGCCGTGGTTGTGATATGTCCACGTAAAAAGAAAGGACTCAAAATCCTTGTATTCGAAATAATCCAACCTCAGCTGTTGTTTCCAACTCTTGCGTCGAATAAATCTCGAGCAAGATTGTCAGACATATCCTGTCATTGGCGATATCTAGTGCCACCTGGCATCCAGAGGGGACCCGACGTTTGGAGGAACGCCACCGAGATAGAAGGAAAGAGAACATTCCCGTTCCCAGGGTGGGTCAGTAATCCTCTTGATCGCATCGGGAGGGCTGTTGTGGTTTCAACATACTACGTTGTTCAAGACGTTGGAGGGTCTAGCGCAGGCGCCGCATCAGGTGGAATACACGTGTAGTAGTCAAGCTGACCTTGCCCTGCGCTCGACCCTAACCCTAATTGCCTAACCATTTCCCGAAATTCAACCCTAACCCTGAGACACCTCACCACTGATCATGAAGGGAAAAAGAGGGGCTTGGTCAGATGACATGGGTAGGCAGAGCCTAGCCGGCCCACTTTACTCGACAGAACTCGTCAGACCGGTGACGGGGAAAAACTCTTCTTTTCCACCGCTGCCGCTTGAGGCATCCCAGCAAAGGGAGTAGACAGCCACGGCAAGCATCGGTACGGCTTCATGGTAAGTGGCATCCTAATTCTATGGCCTTGTCCTTCTCCCACGACATGATGTCCACAAAAATGCATGTATTACCTGAGCGTGCCCACGCTCTGATGCGACAAAATTATCACCAAGATCTCTGATCCGTCTGGACTATCACACACGTTCTCATCGAGTCGATCTGCTGGCTGCCGAGGCTGACAATGATATAGATTCTATCAACGCCGTCGTTGCCCTTAATGGCGTCTGCGGCGGCCGACCATTTCAAGGTGCTTCTGTTTGCCGGGGCCGGCTCCTACGCAAACAAGGACTGCGTGTTTCTACCGGCGCCGCTGCCGCTGAGTAGGCTCTTTGGGGAGCTCGAAGCCAGGTTCCCCGGGATCACGCCTCAGATACTCGATTCGTGCTTGGTAACGGTCAATATGCAGTACGTAGACGTGCCAAAGGACGGGGATCAAATCATCTTGGCAGTGGATGAGGTCGCCATCATACCTCCCGTCAGCTCCGGGTGATGGCAAGAATGGTTGCGATGAAAACGGTCAGGTACTGGAGTCGACGTACGGCGTCAGCGACCTGCCGGGTCTCCAAGGAGCGGTTGTCGCTCGCGGGCGTCCGGGGCCAGCAGGACGGCGCGCCAGCAGTAGTCGGGGCCGTCACGCCAATCGGGCTTGTGGAGGGCGCGACGGCGCCATCGGCGGAGAGCAACGATATTGAGCAGGGTGACGAGGGCCACGATACCAGTAGCCAAGACGGTTGCGACGGCGGTCAGGCTGGTGGTGGTCGAGACGCGACAGCCAAAGGGTTGAGTGCGGAGTTCCCATCGCTCGGCCGGATGAGGACAAATTTGGGCATCGTATGCCGGAGCAAGGAGCGGAATCGGGCAGGCGTTTGGGACACAGGCCCAAGTCTGCACACACGATCAGCAAGGGGGGGGAAGCGTAGAGGGCAGGATATGCGGACAAAGGGACACCAGCTGCATTCAGCGTCATCCAAGCAGCCACTGCAGTCCTGATGAGACCAGCATCGCGCGAGGTGGTGACTATTGGCAGCGGAGAAGTTGGCGCGCAAGGCGTGCAGGGACGAAAGACGCAAATCCTCCATTGTTTCAGGCCTTGTGATGCTCGAGGACGAGACGCTTTTGCATCGCCATCCGGAGGGAGGGCGGGAAAAGGGACCAAGGGCATGCGGGGAAGACGTGGAAGAGGGGGGGGGGAAGTTCAACCCAGGCGTCGGCTGCCGGTGTCACTGCAAGGGTAGCATAGGTCGCTGTGCCGCAACAGCCGCCGCGATGGCTCTGGTGAGAGTATATATCTCGGTCTCTATTTTTTTTTTTGTTTCCACGACGACGATGGTAAAGCCAAGCGAAGACAGTGCAAGTATATCTTTTATCCGTCTGTGGCGGTAAAACATGGGTTCTCTTTATCCGTCTGTGGCGGTAAAACATGGGTTCTCTTTATCCGTCTGTGGCGGTAAAACATGGGTTCTCTTTATCCGTCTGTGGCGGTAAAACATGGGTCTCGGTTCCTAGTCCTCCTTCTCGTTCCGAAGACTTTCGGCGAAGAGGCGAGCGACCCAAAGAAAAGGTTGCTTCCGAACCCTGGAACGCATCGCCGTCCGTTTTGGTCCCCGAAGCTTCTACAACCAACGTGGGGTCGGTTCGGGCCGACGTTCGCCTGAAACAAGCCGTCATATGATTCTGGAGTGGAAGGCAGGGAAACCCACCCGGTCACGTGGACTGCGGCTCCCGGAGGGGGGGGGGGGGGGGTTAGGGTATGTGGGTAGAATGGCGACATCCCCGCGTCTGCGCGTACAGGATGTGCTGTAACGGCGCCGCTGCATAGCTCGCGGCCTGTTGGCGTGTGGCGTGTAACGATGCTACATGGTCCGGGCCCTTGGCTTCAATCCTCCCAACTTCAGTCCATGACGATGAAGGCCATTTACGTTCCTCGTCCGCTAACGAAGCCTCCTTCTCTCCACGACAACTTTCTCCCCCCTCCTACCTCTCTCACAGCCCATCCATCCATCCATCCGCAGCCCGACCGGAGAGACCTAACCTGCCTGCCTAATCCAGTCTTCCCTTCCCCCCCCCCCCCTCCTTTCCCACAGCCAAGTTCGTTGGGAGCTGTGATGTGCCTCTTTGTTGTTAGGCCGCGCGATGTCGTTTCTAATCATGTTTCCGAACCCTTGTCCGGACAAGGGCCATGATGCTCACATCTGATTCTCACATCTTGTCCACGACCGAAGAGAACGAAATTGAAAAAAAAGGAAAAAAAAATGTATAATTTT
>LAZP02000256.1:0-26861 GCA_001272575.2 Ophiocordyceps unilateralis | reverse complement strand
GGGGGGGGCGGGGGCGGGGGGGCGGCGGCGTGACGGGAGTATGGCTTTGCGACGGGTGCCGCATTCCGCGGAGGGGGGGAGCGGGGGGGGGGGCTGTAAGGCATGAAGAACAGGCTGATTGCTGCCCCCGCAGGACAAGGCTCGGACCAAAACCCTTCCTTGATGCATCTCGACAAGTCTAGACCAGAAAAAAAAAAAGGGCCCCCTCCTCTCATTTTGGGAGGGGGAGCTTTTAGTGGTTCATCATAGTTCCTTCATCCAGTCGACGACTCAGTGGTAGTCGTCTCCTCTCCACCATCCCCCTCCTTCCCTTTCCTCATCTTACTCGGCAGCCAGCTCTTCAAGGCCAAACGCCAGGCCATGTATTGGGTGGGGGCCTTTTGGAAGGGCAGGAACCAATGCGCCAGCCCTGTAGCGGCCAGCGTCTTGGGTAGCGATTGCTGAAGCGTCGTGGCCATGATGGAGCCGTCGTTTTGCCATATGGGAGGCCAAGGCTGTCGAGCCGGATCGGCAGCCGTGCTGAAGTCGTGCCGGTAATCGGGCTCCGGGAAGATTTCCAGCGCAAAGTCGGCCACCGAGCTGGATTCCTTGTTGGCTTTGGTCCTCTCGTCCTTGTTGTTGTTGTTGTTGTTGTTGTCGTCGTCGTCGTTGCTGCCTTTCTTAATGACGACTCGTGCCCCCTCCGCCTTGTCTTGGGACCTGTCGTGTTGCCGTAGCCGGTAAGTAATCGGGCTGTTTGTCACCAGCCTCTCGGCCGTGACCTCGTCGCGCGTGACGGAGATGAAGTTGGCGTAGTAATCCTAGTAGTAACATGGTTTGCTTGTCAGTCAGTCTCTCTCTCTCTCTCTCTCTCTCTCTCTCTCTCTAGCTCTCCCTCCCTCTCCCTCCCTCCCTCTCTCTTTCTCTCTCCCTCCCCCCTCTCCTTTACGCAGCTATTCTTCTCCTCTCGAGCTGCCATTTACCGGCGTCATGCGAAACACTTGGACAGCGCCATGTTTCTCCAGCACCTGCAGCACGGCCCGACGCTCGAAAAAGGTGACGGGTGTCGGCGTAACCAGAACTCGGATCGTGCGAGACGACAGACCCTGGCGAGCTGCTCTGGAGAGAGAGGTCATCGCGAGGCTTTGGAATAGAAGAATAAATAAGAATCAACGTTGGATCTCGTCTCTTTTGCGTGTTTTTTTTTTCTCGCTGTCGTTGACGCCAGGCTGCCTCTTTACATGCCCTATCTCGGGTAACCAGCTGCGTGATTGGCTAGATGCTCGCTCGACTCGTCATTCTTATTGGCTTAAAAAGCTAGGCTCCTCAGTCTCCACTCTACACGAGGCTGAAACGTTTCCCCAAAGTTTGCGCGAGGCTGCGTCTCGGCATCATCGAATCACTGCAACCTCGTCATCCGCTCCTCTGCGAAATCGCCACAGCCTCATCCACGAAACACACACCCCCCGTTCCTCCGGGGCGGGGGAAAGAAAAAAAAAAAAATGGCCACGCCCACGCCCATGAAGCATGCACCGTCACAGCAGGGCCGCACACCCTCGCAACTGGCTGCTGCCACCCCGCCAGTCTCCACGCCCTTCTCCAACCCGGCTCATGCCGCCTTCTCGCCTCGTGGGCCCAAGTCGTCGCCTCAGCAGGTCAAGAAGTCGCCAGCCATGACAGGTCACCAGGCCATGGGCGCCTTTAACTTTGACAGTCCCTCGACTGCCGCGGCCATGGGCGCCCTGGGAATCGGTGGCGGCTTCGACATGGGTCTCGATAACGTCGCTGTCCCTGGCTTGGACGGCCTCGGTGCTGCCCTCAGCGGAGAGGACGACAAGCTGAAGCGGCTCGACGCCATCCTGAAGCTCTTGGCTGTGTGTCTGAACCGAGTCACTCTTCCCCCCCCCCCCCCCCCCCCCGTCTTCACCTGTCCTAACCCAACCCCCCTTTGATCAGGAGAAACGCGGCCTCGTCAGCGAAGCCGGTCTCGAGCGCCTCGCCCAGCGTCTCGGCCTCGAGCTCCTCGCAGAAGAGCAGACGACGCCGGGCGGGCGAAAGACGCGCACCCTCGCCATCGCCGGATCTGCCATGGCCCTCGACATTCTTCTCGATAACAACATCGTCCAGAGCGTCTCCCTCTCGTACCACGGAAATGCCCCCTCCGTCTCCCGTCACATGGACGCCGCCGGCCGCATCCTCCTCCAAGACCTGCAACTGCTTCCCGACCAGAGCCCCTTGACAAAGTCGCTGGCCAGCTTCGCCTCCAACTTTGAGCGCCTGGCGGTGCTGGATAAACTCAGCATCGTGCCGGGCCTCGATTGTCACGAGGCGCTCGCCGGTATATACGATAGCCTCGAGAGGCTGCATCGCTGGGACCTGGCCAAGCTGCGTCAGGAGTCGGACAAATCAGAGGCTGAGCTGACCGTCATGGCCATGTGTACCCTCCACGGCGTTCCCGTCATGCACGCCCGTCGCAAGGTCGGCCTGGCCCTGCAATACTGGAAAGCTCTCCGTCTGGTGCCGCCCTCGTCCGACAGGATGAAGGCCTTTACCCAACAAGACGACAAGGTCTGGTCCCTCGTCGTCGGTTGCGCCTCCATCGACGGTCTCGGTCTGCCCCCCGTCCGGGTGTCGGAGAACTGGATCGCCAAGGACGTGGTCAAGTCGGTCGACGGCCACGGATTCGTCCTCGACTGGCTAGAGCCCGACAATCTGTCTCTGCCGCAGTCCGACGACAACAAGGACGCCGCCATGGACCTTTTGCAGCCCGATCTCTCGACGACGCGCGTTCCGAGGGTCATGTTCACCGTCAGCTTCGACCCGCCCGTGGTGCTGCCGCAGAACGACTGGTCACGTCTATACTTGTATGCCGACGTCAGCCCGCCCAATATGGAGCTCGGGCCCCGAGGTGCGGCCCCGACCTTTGACAGCCTGCTGTTCCCCGTTCCGCCCGGCACGAGGCTCGATGCCAGCGAAGCGAGGGTGATATCGCGTCGGCGCCGTGTCCGCCTCTTCTCCCGCGACGGAGGAGAGCCCGTCTTCCGCCACCACCAAAACACGCTCTTGGTCTACAAGCCCGTCTACTCGCAGATGGTGACGGAGATGCCGTTTTCGCACCCGCGTCAGATTGTCGACATGCTTCCCCTCCTACGGCAGTATGCCTTTTTGTCAAGGCTGCTGGAGAATAGCTTTGGCGGAAAAGAGGAGGAGGAGGAGGAGGAGGAGGGAGAGGAGACGACGGCAGACGTGACGAAGAATCATCCGCGCACCACCACCACCACCACTACTACTACTACTACTACGACGACGACGACGACGACGACGACCAAAGCCCAACTACAGAGCTTCCTCGACCGAGCCAGTCCCGCAGGAACCACCACCACCAGTCTAGAAGTGATGCTCTGGATGCACCCGGCGCCACACCTACAGGTGGTGTTTCCCCTCGGCGACGCGACGGCCGACGTGACGCTGAGGATCCTCGAGGGCGGCACCGTCGACGTCGTCGACGACAGCCTTGTCGACCCGGCCGGTCTCGGCCGCAAGGGCAAGCGGAAGGAGGTGACGAAGCAGCATCTGGCCAGGGCCTTGGAACACTTTGAAGATTTGTGCAAGTGGGCCGAGTGGATTCGCACCAGGCTTGGGCCCGAGGAGCAGGCTTCGTCCGGACAAGGCTGACAAGGGGTTTCATTTTTTTTGGGGGCGGGGGGTCGCTGGTGGTGGTGGTGATGATGACGATGATGATGATGATGCGTCTACAAGGTTGGGTGGGAAAACCCTGTCATGTTTGAAGCCGTCAAGATCTGGAACTCCTTTTTTTTTTTTTGGAAGCCATCTTGTGCAAATCTATTCAATCTAATGTAGATGGTCTTTTTTTTTTTCTTGTTCCCTCCTCTTCCTTTCTCCGCTTTCTTGCATGGAGCGATGCAGCCCACGCCTTGGCCTGACTTCCAGAAAACGGAGATTCTCTCTATGTACAGAACGACGAAGAGCTATATATACATACACCCAAGACTAGTGAAAGGGGGAAAAAAAAAAGGGGGGGAAGAAGAGAAAGAAAATGCGCTAAAGACAAGGGTTCCCCGAAACGCCGGAGCCAACTGTCCCTCCCTTTTCCCCTAAAAAAAAACAAAATTAAAAAAAAAAAAGGGGAAAAGAAAAAAGGGTTTCCTCTCCATCTCAAAACCTCCCCTTTTGTTTTCAGAAACAGTCATAGAATCATGAAATCTCTCCAACCCCCTTTCCCCCCCTCGGGCCCCATCTCAAGAAAAAAAAAAGACACAAAAAAAAGACTCACGAGAGCCAAAGGACGACAAAGAGGAGAACAATAGCCAGAGAGATAGCCCGACCTCCTCCGTGGGTGGTGTGAGCAGCAGCAGCGGTTTGCACCACGTGGTCTGAGAGGAGGTCGTCATCGTCGTCGCCGCTGGGTGGTGGTGGTGGTGGCTGTGGTGGTGGGTTGTGGAATGCTGCTGCTGCGGCTGCGGCTGGAGATGGAGATGGAGATGGAAGAGGAAGAGAAAGAGAAAGAAGACGGAGGGGCCTCGATGATGGTGATGGTGATGGTGATGGCCATGTTGATGAGTTCAAGAGGCTATTGCTTGGCTTGGTGGGAGCTGACGAGGCGGTTGGCATCGTGTGGTTAAGGAGGACGTTGCTCGGTGGGTAGTGTGGTCGGCTTCCAGGGGGGGGTGCCATGATGGTAGTGGCGGCGGCGGGAGAATCGCCAATGGGTGAAAAACGACCAATGGTAGCAAGCGCCTTGTTCAGCGTCTTGATCGTCGTACCCTCGGTGAACGAAGCGGTCCGTTCAAGAGCAGCCGTCGTCGTAGGAGAAGCCACAGTCTCTGCACCGGACAGAGTCTCAACGGCCGGCTGGAGAACCGTCGCAGACCAAACACCAGCCTCACAATCGAGCAGGATAGTCCTCGTCAGCGTCTGCGTAATCGTCGTCACCGACTCTTGCACCGACGGCCTCCATTCGGCCGGGCTGCCGGGAAGGCGGCTCGTCGTTATCGTCAGCGTGCGGGTCATGGTCATCGTGTATTCTTCCTCGATGGCCGTCGTCGGAGCTGGAGCTGCGTCGTCCGTCAAGGTCATGGTGTACGTCTTCGTCCGGGTGATGGCCTGCATGACTCCCTTGTTGGGGCTGAGAGTTGCCATTGTCGATGCCGGGGCTGGGTCCTCTGTCAAGGTAACCGTCACCGTCGTCGTCAGAATCCTCTTGATGGTCGTCACGGTTTGTTCATCCTGGCTGTGAGTGGTGATTGTCTTGGTTGGCGCTGCAACCGACGCCTCGTCCTCGGCAGAAGCCATCTTCATCGCCGCCTTGTCCTCGACGGGAGCCGACGTCATGGTCTGCGTCTTCGCCTTGGTCAGCGTCCTGATCGTCGTCAACGACTGCCCGTCCGGTCTTGGCTTCATCAGCGTGTGAGTCGGAGCAGTCTGGTCCTCGGCAAACGTAACAGTGCGCGTCAGAGTCAGAGTCTGTCTGGCCGGCGGTGAAGTCGTCATTTCCACGACGACGGCCTCGTTGAAACTGCAGTCTTGGGCTTCGGCTCCGCAGCTCTTGACTGTCATGGTCCTGGTCAGCGTGACTGTGACGGCATCATGAGCTGGCTGGCTGGTCGGTGCCGGTCGAGAAGAAGCCGTCACGGCCTTGTCGACGACGGCCGTGGCAAAGACGACGACGTCGCTGCTGAAGTTGTCCAAGGGGCAGCTCGTTGCTGTCTCGCCACAGCGGGCAACAGTGTACGTCTTGGTCATGGTCGTCTGCGTTTTCTCGTCCGCCGTACCGTCTGCTGTATTGAGCATGGCCGTGACGACGTCGTTGAAAAGGAGCCTCCCAACTGGACAGTTGGTGACGATGGGCGCGCAGCTGGAAACCGTGTACGTCCTTGTCTCTGTCGTCATCTCGGCTGGCCACGGTCCCGCCGTCTCCGTCTTGCTGTAAAGGCTTCGCGTGAGTGCCGGAGCCTCTGACTGTCCCACGGCCGTTGATGACAATGAGCTCATGGAGAAGCCGATGCTCTGGCCGGGATGCGTCGACGATTCCGTCGGGGTGGCGAGCAAGATGGGCTTTTTTCCGGGTGCAGACGGCTGCTTGCTGCTGGACAGCGCAGAAGCCCCTTTTCTCGACGGCTCAGACTCGTCACTGGCCTCGTTGCTGGACCAGATAGACGACTTACCGTCAGCAGTACTGCTGAACGGCATCGACGGAACAGTCCTGCTAGGGGAGACCGACGACCCATCGTCGGCTTTGTTGCCAGGCAGCAGCACAGATGGCTCCTCGCGTACGGTGTCGCTAGACGAGCCAGGAGATCCGCCGCTTGCCATGTCGCTGGACGGCGGCCAGAAATGTCCGGTAGGCCGGTTGACGGAAGCTGTCGAGACCTGAGATCCGACTTCGGAGCTGATGGACTGGGAGAGTGCTGGCGTCACGGGCGCAGGCCGGGATGCTTGATGAGAGAGGTCGGCAGTGGAAAGCGCCGTCCGAGTCTTGGCCATGTCGTCGTCTTTAGCCGGCGTCGACGGGGCAGTTTCAATATGACCCATTCCGGACCGCAATGGAATCGTCTGCCTCTCAAGCGAAAAGTTGACAGCCGTGGCGTGAGATATGGTCGTTTGATCAGCTGTGGCATCCGAGCCGGTAATTGTCTTGGTGGCAATGACGGGCTCGACATCGACAGCCCAAGCAGAGAGCTTCGAGAATACGCCATCGTGTGTTGAAGAGCCCTCGGTCTTGTCGCCGTCGTCTGAGGAATTCTGTGCCGTCGGCCTCGGGATACCTGAAAAGTTGGTAGGCGCCAGGCCGGTGCCCGAAGACGACATCTCCCCATTGGGAACAACATCAGACGCTTCATGCCCATCAAGCTTCTGCAGCGGCGTTGAACTGGATCCTCCCGCAGTCGGCGTGAAGACGGTAGTTGAGACTGGAACAGGTGGCAGGTTTTCATTTCCTTTCGTGCGGCTTCGCTCCTCCTCCTCCTCCCCCTCCTCCTCCTCCTCCTCCTCCTCCCTAGAGCCGGATGTAGACGCTCCGGCCTCCTTAGTTGACAAATCGGAAGATGGAGACGAAATCGTGGCTGGCTGTGTGACGACCGTCGTGAATCCGGACCGTGAGGCAGGATGCCATGAGGAGCTGGCAGTTCTCATCAAAGACTCCAAGTTCTCACTCGACCCCACAAAGCCGGTGTTGGGTCCTGGCCGCGATACCGAGGCCGTCTCTGCAACAGTCGGCGTGGAAACTGTTGTTGAGGCGGCAATTCCAGCGTCGCTGCTTGAAGATTCCGGCTTCCGACTCCAATGGCTGGAAGACGCATTCTTGGATTCTGCGGCCATGCTGGCACTCTCGATTCCGGAGGCTTGCTTCCGAGTTGCCATGTCCACGTCAGAGGCAGACACTCTGGGTGCGGGAGCTCCTTGAAGCCCCGAGGAGACTTGAGTCCCAGAAGGAACTTGTGGTCCGGAAGACCCATGAGGCTCGGAAAGTCCTTCGGGCTCGGAAGATCTTCGAGGGCCTGAAATAACTTGAGATCCAGCAGGCCCTTGAAGCGCGGAAGAAACTTGTGTCTTTGAAGGAACTTGGGGCCCGATAGACCCATGAGGCTCGGAAGGCCCTTGAGGCCCTGAGGAAACTTGAGGCCCTGAATAATCCTGTGGCCCTGAAGGAACGTGGTGTCCGGTAGAACCATGAGGCTCGTAAGGTCCTTGAGGCCCTGAGGAAACTTGAGGTCCTGAAGGAACTCGGGATCCGGTAGACCCATGAGTTTCGGAAGGTCTTTGCAGCCCTGAAGAGGTGTGAGGTCTAGCAGGACCTTGCAGCCCGGAGGAAACTTTAGGTCCTGACGAATTTCGCTGTCCGGTAGACCCATGAGGCTCGTAAGGTCCTCGAGGCCCTGAGGAAACTCGAGGTCCAGCAGGTCCTCGCAGCCGTGAAGAAACTTGAGGTCCAGCAGACCCTTGAAGCTCCAGAAGTCCCTGAGACGCTAAAGACACTAGAGGTTCTGAAGGAACTCGGGATCCGGTAGACCCATGAGGCTCGGAAGGTCCTTGAGGCCCAGAAGTCCGTCGAGGGACGGAAGGAATCTGAGTTCTCGTAGGCCCTTGCAGGCCTGAAGAAACTTGAGGTTCGATAGACCCTTGAGGCTTGGAAGACCCTTGAGGCCCTGAAGAGACATGAGGTCCGGAAGATCCTTGAGGTCCGGAAGACACCTGCGATCCAGCAGGCCCTTGCAGCACTGAAGAGATTCGAGGTCCGGCAGACCCTTGAGACTCAGAAGGTTCTTGAGACCCAGAAGACCGTTGGGGCTCAGAAACATGAGATCCGGCAGGTCCTTGCAGCCCTGGAGAGACCTGAGGTCCGACAGATCCATGAGGCTCGGGAGACCCTTGAGACCATGAAGAAACTTGGGGTCCGGCAGCTGCAGGAGCAGCAGTCGCTTCCGCGACAACACCGTGCCCAGTAGATCCAACACCCGAGCCAGAAAGTTGCGACGGCCTGTCCTGGTCGACGCCGGCACCCGCAGTCTCCGAATCCTGATTTGGCCTGGCAGGAGGGTAAGAGGCAGATGCTCCTGGCGCGAGGGTTGACCAAGACGCCGAAGCCGACTGGACCGAATGGCCTGCACTGGAGGACTCAGACTCCGAAAAGAAAAGTCGCCCCGATCCGAACGTCTCGAACTCAGGACTGAAAGCCTCTGCGCCGTCAACCGACTCGTGGGACGACCCAGAGATGGACTCAAAGGATGAAGAAGATGCCGAGGTCGGTTCTGCAATGTCATCTAAGCCGGTGTACCATTCATCTGTGAGAGAAGGCTGAAACAGGCTGGAAGTTTCGACGCCGGCACCGAGAGTCTCTGCCTCGTTGTCGGGCGTGTTGTGAGAGGTAGAGGCAGATGCTTCGGGCCTTGAATGGGGGGAGGCCATCTCGGTCTGTTTTGACCCAACCCCTGCACTCGACGAACCAACGCTCGAGGAGGCCTCGGCGCCTACAGGCTTCCATGCCGGCGTCGAATGGGTTGAAGACGTCGTCGTCGAGGTTGGACCGCCCACGGCATCATTCGAGACAGGTGACTGCACAGATGACCCCGCAGCGCCGGAAGGCCTGATGTTGGAGTGATCCCTTGCGCCTGTCGGCTTCGGCTGAAGGACGACATGTCCATCCGCTTCTGAAGCCTGGGCCGAACTAGCAGACGCCAATTTCCCTGTCGCATCGGCAGATGTTATGGTTGCGTCGACAGTGCCAGATGCACGATTTGGGCCAGAAAGATCGGAAGGCGACACAGAGGTAACGGGCAGGCCATGAGAGTTCCCGTCAACACCTGACGTGGCGTCAACTTTCAACGACCTATGAGCCTGCGGTGTGCCGTCGACTCCAGAAACCGCCCCGGAATCGGAAGACGGGACGACGTCAAGAGGCCCGGCCTCGCGAATCGTGGGTGTTGGTTTCGCGGCAGCGTCGGCCATGGACGAGACGGCTGGAGTTGCCGAGCCAGAAGCGGAGATAATGAGCAGGTCTTCAGACTCTCCGCCAACTCCTGACGCGGCGTCAACTTTCACTGAACCGTGGCCTTCGGATGTGCCGTCCAAGTCAGAAGACGAGACGACACTTGAAGGCTCGGACTGAGAAGCCGTGAATCTTGTTTCCGCGGCCGCGCCGAAGACGTTCGAGACGGTTAGAAGCCTGGACTTAGATCCCGACGCCACAGTCAGACCTTGAGCCTTTTCGACAACTTCCACTGGCCCGTGGGCTTTGGATATGCCGTCGAGCTCAGAGGCCGACTCAGTCTTGGAGGGCGACAAGCCACCGGAAGGCTCCGGATGAAGAGCAGTGGACCGGGTTTTTGCGGCTGCACCGACGACATCCGTGGCGAAGGCAGTAGGCAGGCCCTGAGGTTGGCCGTGGACTTCCGACCAAGTCTTTTGCTCAGAAGCAAGGCTCGAGGACGCAGGCTTTGCGACGCTGTCCGAGATGGACTCCGGCTTTGGAAGCGTGGTGCTAGAGACGGAGGCGAGGCGCCCAGTGTGCGTCTTTCCATCGGCGGCAGGTAAGGCGGACTCAGTCTTCAAAGACGGATCTGAGGACGGGGTTTTCCCGCTCGAGGAGGCAAAGTCATCCGAGTTCAGCCCTGACGCGAGATTGGAAGTGTCATGGCCAGAAGGAGTCGACCTTGACGAATCAGGAGTCGTGGTAGCCTGGGACCGAGTGTCTTCCGACGGATGTGCGAAGCTGGCAATCTTGGCGTCGGTGGAGGCTCCCTCAGCTCCTGGCATGACACCTGTTGGTTTCTCCGACCAGGCATCGGCAGTCGAGGATGCAACGACAAGACGCTCGGCATTTCTGGTAGCCGCAGGGGTTGACACATGCTCGGAGGAAATGCTAGCAGACTTTGAATCAGACAGTCTGCTACCCGGGACATGGCTCGACGGTGTGAAAAGCGTGGGGGCCGTGAAGCTCGCTAGAAGCTCTCGCTCACCCGCCGCATAGTCGAGAGCCGAGGAGAAGATTGCCTTGGAAGTTGTCGTCGTTTCCAAACTGATAGAAGACGGGATAGCAGCAGTAGAGGCAGTTCCCTTGACGACGCCGTCCCAGATGGAAGCCTTCGACATATCAGGTGCCTCCGCAGTACGTTGAGAGTCGGGAGCCTCGGGGCCAGTAACACCAAAGGTGGCATTGGCCGGGTTAGTCTGAACAGCCCCCATATGCTCAAAGTCGCTGGACTCATTTCTCGTAGCTCCAGATCCAGAGTCGCCTGATTTCGGTTTCTCACTTGATCTGCCCTCATCATCTTGACCACCAGCAAAGGACGTCGCGTTCACTGACAGATTGGCACTACCAGAAGCCTCCGGGCTGAGAGGTGCGTTTGAGGTCGGAAGGGAGCTGTAAGGAACGGAAGTCTCGAGGTCAGACGGATGGGAGGGTGATGAACCAGATTGTGAAGCTTTTCCTGATCCAGCTTGCTCGGAATCTTTCGTAGTCTTTCCGGTGCCCACGGCAGGGTTGGCACCCAAAGACGTCTCGTGAGGGGTCGGGATGGAAGTGGCCAGTGCGTCTTTTCTGTCCGACTCATCAAAGCCATCGACAGTTGAAGTAGAAGCCTGTTCATCTAGACCAGGCGAGTTGCTCGACTCGTTGCCTAGGCGAGGGTGTGAGGTCGAGTCATGAGTTGAGCCCTGAGTTACGTCGACAGCTGCTGAAGGAGTCGGTGCACCTGCTCTGCTGCCGGATTCAGCGGCGCTGTCGGCAGCTGGGGCAGACGGTTGCTCATCCATGCCAGCAATGCTAGAGTTGAAGCTCGATTCAGGAGACGAGCTCGAGGTTGAATTCGAGGCATGAGCACCGTCCTCAGCTTCAGATGGAGCCGCTGATGCGCCTATCGTGCCAGACTTTTCGGAGTCGTCATTAGTTGGGTCATGCGCTTTCTCATACTCGTTGCTGTTGGACTTGGAACCCGATCGATAAGGCAAGGTCGAATTGGAGCTCGAGGCACTAGCACCGTCCACTGTGTCTGTAGCTGCAGCTTCTGGAGTAGCCGGTTTGCCAGATTCGACGGAGCCATCGACATTGGAAGCAGACGGGTGTTCATCCAGACCAGCTATGGTGCTAGAGTTGAAGCCGGGTGTAGGAGGAGAGCTCGAGTTGGGCTTTGAGCCAGGAGCGCCGTTTGCTATAGCTGAAGAGGCAGGTGTAAAGATAGCTGCTGCGCCCGTCTCTCCAAACCCAACGGAACCATCCGCAGTCGAAGCAGACGGGTGTTCATCTAGACCAGCTATGCTGCTAGAGTTGAAATCGGGTGCAGATGATGAGCTCGGGCCGGGTCCTGGTCTAAGAGAACCGTCTGCTGTGGCTGAAGCCGCAGGTGCAGCGGTAGCCGCTCCGCCCGTCTCTCCAAACTCAACGGGACCATTTACAGTCGAACCAGACGGTTGCTTATCCAGACGAGTCATGCTGTTTGACCTGAAGCCAGATTGAGGAGGCGAGATGGAATTGGAGTCCGAGCCATGAGCCGCGTCCACGGTGGCCGCAGTCACAGCATGTTTCCTCGACCCTGTTGGCTCATTCCCGGAACCAGCAGCTGGAGTAGCGACAGCTTCATTCCATGTCTTGATGGGCTTCGATATGAAAGCAGCAGGCGAGATCGGAACCTCTACAATCGAAGACATTGTTGTTGGCCTCTCCATGAAAGCGGAAGTCGAGGTGGCGGTTCTTTGTCTATCCGCGGAATCATCAGCTGAAGTCGCAGACTGTTCCATCGAAGGCTTTGTTGATCCGTTCTCGGAACCGGAACCTGAAGCTGCATTTGTTTCTGTCGACGATTTGGTTGACTTGTTCACAAGGCCGTCAGCTGAAGCCGCAGCTTGTTTTCTCGACGATTTTGGCCCATCCGCGGAACCAGCGGCGGGAGTTGAAGTCTCTCCCATCGACAACTTTGTTTGCGTTTGCATGGGATCGGCAGCTGAAGTCGCAACTTCTGTCATTGACGACTTTATCGGCCCATTCACAGAGCTGTCAGCTGAAGCCGCGGCCTTCTCCATCGACTTTGCTGAAGTATTCGTTGCACCGGCGGCTAAAGTCTCAGCTTCTTCCTTCGACAACTGCGTTTCCCTATCCATCGTATCACCATTTGGGTGTTCGCTGGTCCCAGAAAATCCCGTCGATCCAACAGGCGAGGAGCTTAGCGTTCCGTTTGACGACTCCTTCGAGGACGAGCCTTCTGAAGAGTTGCTCGAGTCGGCCTCCTCAGAGCCGAAACCTATCCGCGAACTCGATGAGCCGAGGTTGGCGTCAGGCGTCGAGGTTCGAAGGGATGTCGCAAAGGTTGTGGCGCTCGCGCCCCTGAGGACCTCGCCACCGCTCGCAAGGCGGACGGTGGCCGACGGTCCCTCCGAGTCTGCAGTATCGCTTCGGTCGGCAGAGACTTGCCCAATGCTGTTGGGGCGTGAGCTCGCTGCAAGATAAATGCCAGACGAGGACGTCGACTTCTCCGAGGTGGAAGCCTCAGAAGGCACCATCCTTTGGGCGGATGCAGTCGTACTGGAGCGCAAGAGAGTGGTCCAGCCTGGAGAGCGAGTTCCCGGGACACCAAACGATTTGGAAAATGCTTGAGCGTCGAAGCCCATGGCAGGCGTAGTTTTCGGAGGCTGAGTCGCCGTGAGACTGGCTGAGGCGAAATTGGTTGTGCGACTGGGAGAGTTGCCGGTCCATGACGAAGCCGTTGGGCTGGTAGTATTCGTCTTCGACTCCTCGACATCTGCATCTACGTCTGAGCCGGTCGAGTGGCCAGATACACCGTTTCCGCTGGCCTGTCCATCAACGACTGAGGTGTTTTCCGGAGACTGAACGCCAGAGAATTTCCCAGACGCTGAGCTGCTTGTCCGACTAGAAGATACATCTGCTCCAGACGGATCAACCGGACCTGAAGTTGCAGTCGACCGGATACCAGCAGATGCATTCGAGTCCCTGGAGGCTGCAGACTCATCATATTTGCTGTGGCTGGCCTGTACGCCTGTGACGGCGATGGATTTGTCTTTGGAAAGCCCGGTCACCCCAGAGAACACAATCGGTGCGATGCCAGCTGTCTGATGGAAAGAGGCAGCATTTCCGGACGACGCCATCGAATCGAAAGACGCAGTCGTCTTCGAGGGTCGGTCATCAGCAGCCAAGTCGGAGCCGCTGGTCGCGCTGGGCCCATCATGTCCGCTCGCCCGCACGCCAGGGACTGTATCTTTGGATCCAGTCACTCCAGCAGTGACGATAGTTGCAGAGCCGGTGGTGCGATCAGATGAGGCACCAGACACTGAGTGAGAAAAGTCTGCCTGGGGGTCGATGGACGCATCGGAGCCAGTTGAGACGTCAGATTCATCACCTTCATTGCTGGGTCCGAGAGAAGGTTTCGCGCTAGATGCAGAGCTTAGAGACGGCTCGAGACCATCAGAGGAGAGGCCAGTAACAGCCTCAGATGCCGAATTCGAAACCATGCCGTTCGAGATTCCATCAACTGGTTGCCATGTTGGGGTAGCCAAGCTTCCTTCCACGGACGTGCTGGGGTACCGGAAAGTGACAGAAGCTTGAACGCTAGCAGCAGTGTCAAAGCTGACAGTTGTCTTTGAGCTGATGAAAGCTGAGTTGCCACCCAAATCGTGAGCATCGGTGGAATTCGAGGGGCTAGCCACATCAGAAGAACTGGAAGAAGAGATATGAGAGGAGGCGTGAGAGTCGACCAAAGAGTGCGAATTGGTGGAAGCGTCAGAGTCCTTTGAAGCATCGGGCTCGGCCGAAGTCAGAGGCTTGGCCGCAGTCGAAGGGACGGTGGAGATTGGATAGCTAGAGGTAACAGGAGAGCCAGGATGTGAAGAATCAGCCGAGACGTGCGAATCAACAGAAGCGTCAAAGTCCTTTAAAGCATCGGGCTCGGCCGAAGCCAGAGGCTTGGCCGCAGTCAAAGGGACGGTAGAGATCGGATAGCGGGAGGTGACAGGAGAGCCAGGATGTGAAGAATCAACCGAGACGTGCGAATCAATGGAAGCGTCAAAATCTGTTGAAGCACGGGGCTCGGCCGTAGCCGAAGGGTCGGTAGAGCTGGCATAGCCGGAGAAAACAGAATGGCTAGAATATGAAGAATTGACCGCGGCGTGAGCGTCATGGGAGGAGGATGCTTGAGGAACAGCAGAGGCCAAAGGATTGGCGAGAGCCCAAGAGTCAGTGAAGCCGGAATGGCTGACGGGAAAAGAAGAGGTTGTCGTGGCAGAAGGGTTGAGCGAGGCATGCGAGTCATCCGAAGCGTGGGCATCAAGTGACGTCTGAGGCACGGCGGACACCGCCAAACGACTCGCCGAGGCTGAAGAGTCTGAAGAGCCCAGAATGCTGACCCTATCCGGAGAGCCAGACGACATAACAGGGTCAGTGAGGCCCTGAGAGTCGGTGGGAGCTCCAGAGGCAGACATGTCGGAAGAGCTGGCAGTGGCCGTAGGGCTGCCTGACACATCAGGGTTGCCCGAACCTTCGGGAGCGACAGAAGCTCGAGAGGCTCCTGA
Source organism: Ophiocordyceps unilateralis (assembly GCA_001272575.2). Taxonomy (NCBI): domain Eukaryota; kingdom Fungi; phylum Ascomycota; class Sordariomycetes; order Hypocreales; family Ophiocordycipitaceae; genus Ophiocordyceps; species Ophiocordyceps unilateralis. The sequence goes on along the minus strand of LAZP02000256.1, from coordinate 11,849 downwards.
AGCATTAGAGTCCCCTAAAGTATCCGACTCCGCCGAAGCATTTGAGTCGGCAGACGCGGCAGCAGAAAAGACGTGAGAGGAGGCAGTCCGAGGGTCGGCTGAAGATTGTGAAACTTTGGGAGTAGTCTCAGCCTGAGAGTAGGCAGCGGCCGTGATAGACGAGGTTCGAGAGAGCGTAGCCCGAGACTCAGCTGAAGTCGGGGAAACTGTAGGAGCAGTCTCAGCCTGAGAGTAGGCAGCGGCCGTGATAGACGAGATTCGAGAGAGCGTAGCCCGAGACTCAGCTGAAGTAGGGGAAACTGTAGGAGCAGTCTCAGCCTGAGAGTAGGCAGCGGCCGTGATCGAAGAGATTCGAGAGAGCGTAGCCCGAGACTCGGCTGAAGCCCCAGAGACCGCAGAAGCAGTCTCAGCCTGAGAGCGGCTGAAACCACCCGAGCCGACAAGGCCCAACAAGCTGGAGGAGTCATGAGGCCTATCCGAGATCCGAGACGGGACTGCCGCTTGGGTGTGAGACGAAGGCGGAATCTTGTCTGAAGCCCCGGAGTGTGTTGAAGCCATATCGTCGGCAGAAGCCTGAGCTTCACCCGTAGCACCAGATTCAGTGGCAGTCGTCCGAGTGGAAGAGCCACCCGAGGTGGGCGAAGGCCGCGAATCGGCCGAAGCCTGAGAGAGGCCCTCACGAGGGCCGTCAGAAGCCGATAGCTTGGCCGAGTCCTTAGAGCTATCCAAGATCACAGACTGGGCGGAGGCTTGGGTTTGGACTGGAGCCTGGTAGTGAGCTGAGGTCCGGGAGTGAGCTGCAGCCTGAGAGCCGACTGCGACACGAGCCTCCCCAGTAGTCCGAGCCCCAGAAGAAGCCGGCAAGCTGCCCAAAACACCGGCGTCAGTCGACATCTGGGACACACCATCGTTCTCCGAGAGACCCATGGTGTTCCTGGATGCCTGAGAGTCGAATGAGTCGGCGGACAGAGACACTGCCGTCGGCATGGTTCGACTTGGTTCAGCACCGGCATCGAAGCTCACCGACGACTTGGTATCACTGTTCGCGTTAGAGTTGGTCGCCGTAAAGTCGGACGGCCCGAGATGCTGACGCGTTTCCGAGCCAAGAGTTGGAGATGGAGAAGCCACAGACGAGCTGAAATACGCAGCAGGAAGAGCGTTTGATGTCCCAGATGTGCCTGCGCTCTTGGACTCTGAGTCAACATCTGCGATAGATGAGGAGCCATTCGCCGAATCCACAGCCGAGGATGTAGACTGGCGAGGCTCTGCCGACAGCACTGAAGTGGGAGCCGCTTGAGACGAGCTGGCCAACCCATTCGGCGCTGTAGCAAAGGTCATGGCATGATGCTCAGCAGAGGTCGACACGCTCGCACCCATCTTCAAGCTTGAGTTTGGTCCTGATTTGAATTCCAGGTCAGCCTTCGAGGAAGAGGTGTCCTCTGAGGATGCAGATATGCTCGTAACGCCCCTCTCAGAGCCGGTTGACGCCACTGAGTCTGCTATCGAACCTGACGAGGTTTGGGATAGCTCCTCCGAGCCAGTTGGCTTTAGGTGCCGAGAGGCTCCGGAATCTGAACGGGCCGTTTCTGCCGCAAAGTTTGCGTGCTGCGAAGAAGTGGCGGCCGTGGTTTCGAGTGCTTCAACCGGTTGATTGTCTGCCGTCTCTGTGCCGCGAGAATCCGAGCCGACTTCAGAAGGCAGAGTGGCAGATGACTTGGTTCGCTCCGCCATTCCACCAGCAGCAGGCGCTGGCAAACCAGTTGGGCGTTCCAACTCGGCCGATGTACCTGAGCCGGCGAATGACCCCAACTGTGTCCGGCTCAAGGCACCTTCCGAATTCCCGACCGGCTTCGATCCATGTTCAGGCTCGACGCCTGCAGACACGTTTAACGGCGTCGGGGATTTCAGACCAGTTGAGGCTTCCGGCCCAACCGAAGCAGCGACGTCATCAGGATATCTGAACCGTGTTGGAGTCAAGGGAGGAGTCGTCGCCGCCGATAAGCTGGATGTCAACGGTGGAGATCCAGAGCCGGCAGTTAGCGCGGGCGAAAAGCTGAAACCCTTTGGCGAATCAGCCGTGGCGAAAGTCCCCGGGGGAGTCGCAGACAATCGGTTGGGAGGTTGACCATCGCTTGTGGGCAAGTCTGGGGTCCACCAGGGAGGTCTCTGGTCGACGGGCTCAGATGTGCTGTCTTCCCAATCCGACATGGACATCAAAGACATCAGTGATACTACTGCAGTGGTGTCCAAGTCAGGTCTTTGCGAGCTTCGCCACGTCCCTACCAACTTGTTCGCAATGCCGGTCTGGAAACCCTCCCGGTCATGAGTAATATCTGAGCTTCGACGCGTTACCGATATCCCGGACTTTGGATAACTAAAATCCTCTAGGCCATCAGGGACGTCGGGGCTTCGGTTCTTTTCCGGATATGTCAAGTAAGGGGCTCCCAGGGTCTCCAAGTCGTCGGGAATATCTGCGATCCGGCTTGTTTGCACATCTGACGTCTTGTCTGGACTGAGCGGGTTGACAGAATCGGCAGTCGGAACAGCGGTAAACTCCGAACGTTGTGTTTGGCTGTACCATGAACGGGGACCGGAAAGGACTGAAGTGATGAAGCCAGAAGTCAGGAACGGAACAGAGGGCATGACTGGAGTCGGCCTATCGGTCGAGGCAGTGGGCTTGGAATCGACGAGAACAGGCGCCGCCGTGATTCTTCCACTCGCTTCACCGGACGGAGACACAAACTCGTCGGCTTCGGCACCTTGACCAGACCCAAAAGCAATGGCAGATCCCGAGGACCTGGTCGGGACGACAGGTTCCGATCCGGCTTCAGGTGCGTTCACGGCCTCAGCCAGAGATGACCTTGTCGTGGCTGTTCCCAGACGATCCATTCCGGATGGCGTTGCCAGAACTGATCGTGAAGAGAGCGGATGACGGAGCGTGGAAGCCAGTGATGCCTCCGGGTCGGTCTTTGAATCGAGCCGCGCGGCGGGAAGCTCATCCGATGGAACTGTAGCGTTGTCTTGCATCGAATCCGATTCCATCTTTGTCGAAGCTGCAGTAGGCTCACTTGAAGGTCCAAAACTCATCGATCTTGTCTTGATGGTGAAACTTCTGCTCCGAAGGCTTGTGTTGGGTGTGTGAGTGGACCTGATGGAAGAGGAAGCCGATGGCCAGGAAATGATGGGCAAAACGGAAATGTGGTCAGTGGGAACATGCAAATAAGGTCTGCTCGAATCGGCATCAACGACCGATGACGTCGGAAGTGTCGTCGCTGATGAAACTGACGAAACCGAAGCGAGCGTAGGACCAGTCGCCCATGTAATGGCTGTCACCGGAGTCGACAATACATTTGACGCGAACGCCGGCGTGGATGTCAAGGATAGCGTGGAGCGATACATTCTCGGGGTGTTTACCGCAGTTGAAAGCGAAGATATCTTTGGCCGGGAAACGTCTGATTCAAGGACAGGCCGGGCGGTCGAGGCGTGATTTGTCGACGCAGTCGCTGATGTTAAATCCGCCGATAGATCTGTCGACTTTTCGGCCGCAGCTGAGAGCGGAGAAGGGTGGAGTGATGATGAGGTCCTTGTTGTTGAAGAAGGGTGTTCGCCAGCGGACGAAGTCATAGACCGGATCGTTTCCAGCCAAGGAGGAATAGAAAAGAGTGACGGAGGGGTGACAACGGCCCAAACTGCCGAGTACGGAGAGCTTGAAGAGATTTTCGCCTTTCCGTCATCGGAATCTCCGGCGGAGAGTCTCTCGTCGGCAGGATTCGAAGCATTCTCGCGAGAAGACGCAGTCGAGGGTGAAGAATTGTTTTCTGTGGGGCGAAGCCGGGGGGCCTGGGAAGTTGATGATATCTCCTCCGAAGAAGCCTGCGAAAGGTGCGGGGCAATGTCTGATATAGACAGGGTGCTCTCCTCCAAAGACGCCGCGCCAGGAATGCGAGAAGATGATGATGAATCCTTGGAGAAGTCGCCAGAAGCTAGAGAAGGCCGTTGCTTCGAACGAGAGCGGGACGGTGCCTTTGCCGAGGACGGTATGATCTCGGCCTCAGTAGAGGGGGGGGCATGAGAGGGAGAAAGAGAAGTGGACGACGATGCGGGTCGGAGATGAGGGTGAGAAGGTGGATGAGAAAATGGATCGGGTAGAACAGGGGTCGATAATGCGGAGGTGGGATGTGGTACAGGAGAATCGGAAGGTATGGTGAAAGGAGGGGAATCAGGAGCACCCAAACTAGATGAAGAAATCCGAACAGGCGTGGACGAGGCCACGGGAGGTTGAGAATCAGGGTGCATAACAAGAGGAGGCGAAGACTCATGCGGGGGGCGAGAATCGGAAGCGTAAGAAGAGTCCGTTTGCGAGAAAGAGGAATAAGAGCTAGACAAAGGCAAGGCAGGCATAGTTGGAGAGGCGAGAACAAGAGACGAAGAAGGCTCGACGGCAACATCAGACCTTAGTGTGCTCACCCCATACGATGGGGTGAAGGATGGCTGTTCCGAAGACGTGATTTCAAAATGAGGCAGATGAGACGACGACTTACCCTGAGACGACGACTTGGCGAGGGATTGAGATTCAGGGGGCTTGGAGGACGAAGACTTCGTCATCCGCCCCTGAGACCGTTCACTGCCCACCTTCGACTTCGAAGGAACGTCTGGGCCCTCCGCGGCAGGCCTGGAGGACTCGGACTTGGGTTCATCAGTCTGCTTCGGAGAAGGGTAATACGGCTTGGTCGGTATTAAATTCGCCGACGACATCACCTCTGAATCCTCTTCTGAAGAGGGAGGAGGAGAGGTCTCAGGATCACTGGTCGAGTCCGCCAAAGAAGTGGCAGTCAAGTCCCTCAGGGAAGCGGAAAGGGAAAACCGGGGAATGGCCGAGAATGTATTGGCCGGGGGAGCAGGCTTGGGATCACCCGTCTCGTCCTCTTGTCGAGGGGTAGTGGTGAGGCGGGGAGTGGACAGTCTCTTCTCCGATGAGCTGGCCTTGGGGTTGTATATAGGCTCCTTCAATGAGGATGTAGGGGTCAGGCGGGGAGTCTGTGTCAGTCTTTGCCCGGTGGGACCGGGCTGAGGGTCGACAGCCGTCTGCTCCGAAGGAGGGAAAATGGAGGCAGCAGATGATAAGCTCCCCAATGAAGTAAGCCTAGTTGCACTGATAATATCCATGGAAGAGGAAAGGGAGAAGCGGGGAATAGCCGATGTTACGATTGCCTCGGTATTAGGCTCAGGAGCAGCGGCTGTCCCCTGCGTCGAAGGGCTGAGGTATAGGCGAGGAGTCGAAGATTTGCCCCCCAAGGGACCATGCTCAGTATCATGACCAGTCTCTCCTAGGCGAAGGCTCTTTAAGGGGCGCGTATCAGATGGCTCCAGCTCTGATGGAGCAGGCTTCCAATCACTAATCGTTTCCCCAAGGCGACGAGTGGTAGAAGGTTCCCCTTTGGAGCGACCAGTTCTGGGAACCCCAACCTCCTCCTCCACGGATGAAGGAGTTGTCGTCGACAAAGGCTTCTTCCCCAAATCCCCAGCTCCGTAGTCACTGGTCTCATCTCTTGTGGAGGTGGGCCGGAGTTTCGACGATGATCTCCTCCCTGGAGCGCTGGGCGCGGAGCCCCTGGTCATCTTTATGGGTGTCTTGATCGCGGCGGTCAACGATAATCTATTACCAGAGGAGCCCGATTTGGCGTCAGCCGTCTTCATGCGATAAGACGCGGTTTTGGGAAGAGAAGAAGCCGATGTGTTTGCTGGGACAGATTGACTTGGGGCCGGAGACGACGACGATCTCTTTGTACGTTCAGAACCACGGATGTCGGACTCATCAAAAGAAGGGTGCAATGTAGGTGATGATTCCATGAAAACAGCAGCGCTTTGCTCCGAGGGTGCAGACGGCGTTTGATGCGAACCAGGCTGAAAAGAGTACGGAGCAGACAGTTCTCTGTTCGAGCCGCCAGACTTCTCCTTCAGGGGTGCTGCGATTTGAGAAGGAGTGTGGGCAGGCGATGACGTCTTGGTGTAGTCTGACTTAGAGCGGCCGGTCTCCTCCAACGGAAGGGGAGCGTCAGACAAAGAGTCTTTGTTTGAGCCACCGGCGTTCTGTGTCGACGTTGCTGACGACGTGCGGGGTGCTGCGGTCTGAGGAGAAAAGGGGACAGACGACGGCTCCCCTATCGGTTGATTGGTCTTAAAGTCAGCCTTCTCGTCTGAACCAGACTTGTCGTCGCCGGTCTTTTGTTGACTATGAGAGCCTTCAGCCTGTCCTGAAGAAAGGTTTCTGTCTGAAGGATCGGACCTGGTGCCAGCGGTTTGGTCAGTAGAGGTCGAAGTCTGGAGCCCGGGAGAATGCAATGTAGAGGATGGCTGCCACGAGTGATAAGGCTCGACGGCATCGGCCTTGGGCTTTCCGTCAGAGGCATGAGTCTTATCCAAAGATGAAGGCCTCTGCCCCCAATCACCAGCCTCGACACCACCAGTCTGCTCGGTGGAAGCAGCCGTCCGCTGTGCTCCAGGTTGACTGGCCAGAGCGGAAGAAGCCTTCATCTCCAAGGGACCAGACCCGGCATCATCGGCCTTCGTTTCCCCAGGTGAGCCAGGGGTGGAACCAGCAGATGGCTTCTTCGTCAAAGGATGGGACCCAGTGTCACCGGCCTTCTGGATAGAAGCCGATGTCTGGGATGCAGCAAAGTGTGGCGGAGACGAAGGACCGGGCTTGGAACCGCCAGTGCCCCTGTTCCTCGCAGAAGAGATGATGGGCACAGTTGTCGAAGAGGGCTTCTTTCCAGAGGAAGTAATGTCAGAAGCACCCATCCTCTCATTTGAGGAATGGGTATTCCTGTCTTCCGTGGGTGGAGAAGCAGGTGGCTCAGTAGACGACTTCTCCAGGGGTCCAGACTCGGCGCTTCCAGTCTTCTCATTCCCAGAAGAGCCCGAAGGAGCCGAAGAATCAGTTTTGGGGGCAAGCGTTTCCTTCTTCGAGACTGGAGCAGTCTTTTCAGCGGTAGGGTGAGAGTGTGACGGCACAAAAGACGTCTTCTTGGTAGAATCGGCCTTGGAAGTACTCGTCTTTTCCTTCGAGGCGGGACGAGTCTTGCCATCCGTAGTCGGTGCAGGGTGCGGCACAGGCGTCTTTTCGGCCGACGAAACAGGCTTGGCACTTCCAGTCTTTGCTTTTCCCCAAGAGCCAGAGAACCGGTTCGAAGTGGAAGACGTCTCTCCCGATGATAAATCGTCTGTTGTCCTGTGAGTCCGGGGCGGCACAGCTGAAGACTTTTCCGCGGGGCCAGGCTTCGCATTACTAGTCTTCGCACCACCGGCTTTTTCATCACCAGTCTTGATATCCCTCGAAGTACCAGCACCCTGGTTTGAAGGCGAGGCTTCCTCCCCAGCCGATGACGACGTGACCTGTACCCGTGGCAACCCGGACGGCGCAGACGACTTCTCCGAGGGACCAGGCTTGACAGCGCCGGACTTTACATCATCAGACTTGGTTTTCCCAGAGGAACTAGAGGCTTGACCCGGCGACGGCTCCTTCATTCCGGACAGCGACTCGGCCGCTGTCGATTGAGTGCGGGAAGGCACATTCGAAGACTTCCCCACGGGTCGAGGCTTCGCCCCATCGGCCTTTGCATCGTTCGTCGTGGCTGTACCAGAGGATCCAGAAGCCTTGCCCGAAGACAAAGGCTTCTTTCCGGCCGATGACGTGGTCGGTGCCTGTTGTGGTCGGGGCGGCGCAGACTTTCCCGAAAGACCAGATTTTGCAGAACCAGACTTGGCATCGCCGGTCGATTTCCTAGGACCAGAGACAGTAGAAGGCTTCTTCCCTAAAGCAGTCGCTCGAGGGCTTCCCGCAGTCTTCTTAGAACCGGGAGCAGAGACCGACGTCGTCTTGACCGCTGCTGATGGAGACGCCGGCTTGACCGCTGCTGATGGAGACGTCGTCTTAGACGACTTCCCCGTCGGACCAGACTTTGCAGCACCATTCTTCCCATCACCCGTCCATGTCCCAGAGCCAGAGCCAGAGCCAGAGCCAGAGCCAGAGCCAGAGCCAGAGCCAAGGACAGTAGAAGGCTTCTTCTTCTCCAAAGGAGTCTTGTCAGGGCTACCCGCAGTCTTGGCAGAGGCAGGAGCAGAAGCCGACGTCTTAGCCCCGGATGGAGACGCAGACTGCCCCGACTTCCCCAGAACACCAGTCGTCGCACCCCCAGACTTCGCATCACCGTCCTTTATTTTTCCAGTGGAGCTAGAAGTCTTGTCCGAGTGCGTCTTCTTCCAGGGAGGCGGAGCCGTCTCGGGACTCCCCGTCGTCTTCTTGGAGGTGAGGGTAGAAGCCGACATGTGCGGCGGAGTCGTACGGGCCGCTGCCGGCTCAGACGATGGCTTCACTCTCAAGAATTCAGACTTGTCCATGCTACTCGTCTTCCCCGACCTGGTGGACGTCTTAGCCTTCTCCTTCCCGGAAGGGCCTTTCGGAGAACCACTGGTTTTCTTTTTCGTGGCCGGAGGAGCCGAAGACGTCTTGGCTGGCGTCACTTTCGGTGCAGTCTTTTCCTTTGAAGGCGTAGGCTTAGCTCCGCCTGCCGTCTTGCCAGAGTTCGGTGCCTGGCTCGAGAACGAGGGCTTCTTCCCTGAAGGAGTTTTCGAAGGACCACCCGTCCTCGGCTTGCTGGCAGGACGAGATAGCGAAGTTTTTCTCGAAGGGGACGGCGTAGACGACTTATTCGCGGGACCAGGCTTGGCATTGCCATCGGACCTTGCATCGCCGCCCGTCTTTTTGCCAGGGGTCTGACCCGAAGTGGTCGTCTTGGGACTCCCCGACTTCCCCTTAGGGGCGGGAGGAGACGTCTTGGCCGCTGGCGCTTTCGACCGGGCCGTAGATGATTTGCTCACGGGACCATCGGGCTTGGCATTCCCGGTCTTTGCATTGCCGGTCTGTTTAGACCGAGGCGCCGCCGACAACTTTTTTTCCGAAGGGCCGGGCTTGGCATCTCCCACCTTGGTCTTTCGAGAAGTTCCAACGGGAGACGAAGGCTTCTTTCCTGAAGGACCGTTTGGAACACTGCTAGACCTCTGACTGGTGACGGGAGGAGGCGTCGATACCTTGGTTGCCGACGGTTTAGGCCGCAGCGGCGGCGGCGTATACGTCGGCTTTTCCTTCGGGGGAGCAGCCAGAGTCGAGGACTTTTTCTCCGAGGGTTCCGTCTTGGCACCACCGGCCTTGGTCTTCTCCGTCGTCAACCGGGGAGGAGACGGTGTTTTGGCCGCCGTCTTTGCCGACTTAGACAACCTCTTGGGTCTCGACCATGGCGCAGACGTCGGCACCGACGAGGTCGACGACGACGACGACGACGACGACGACGACGACGACGACGACGACTCAGGCCGATGCTTCGAGTCCGCAAAATACCGAATATCCTTTACCTTGAAGTAAGTCTTGGTAAAGGCGCTCGGGTTCTTAGCAACGTAGTCAACACAATTCTTCTCGTTGGTGCGCGAGGCACAGGTCCGCTTCCAGGTATCAGGCATGCCGGCCGGGTTACCGCAGAAGTCGATGTTGAGAACGATTCTCTGGTTTGAAAAGTGTTTGTCGATGTCGCAGTTGCTGCTGAGCAGAGAAACGAGCGGTTTACCCCAGCGGCTGGAATCGGGACTGTCGCCGTTCACGTCGCGCGGTTCCCTACCAGGCAGCCAACGGTAAAGCTTGATGAAGTCGCTGGTCCACTCCATGGCGACTGCAAGACGGACTCGTCAGTTTCCAAACCCCCAACTTGGCAGTCGAGAGAGGCGAGGAGCAGCTCACAGGTGCCGCCGGCGGCGGAGTGGGTAAAGGCACCCACGTCGGCGACGAAGCAGCCAGCGTTGCCGGTGCAAGGCGCGCTGTAGATGGGAGCGGACTGTTGTGGACCTGCTAGCAAGCGGCAATCTCCGCGTCTGTCCGATGTACGGAAACCCGGTTGGCTCCAGGAGTTGAGGTTGTAACCCTCGAGGAGATCTACCTCGCCGTCCTCGGGCCAGTCTTGGCCATGCGTCCAGCTAGAACCGGCCGACTTGTCAGCAAGATATGGCAACAAAGACGAATGGAAGAGCAACTCTCACAAGGCGGGCCAGGCGCCGCAATTGGTGCGGGGCAAATGGTGAAATCTTGCGATGATGAGACCATGGTTGTAGCGAGCCTTTGACTCGATCCTCACGCTGTCACGGCCAGCGTTGTCGCCGGACTCGCAAGGGCTTTCGAGAGTGTTCCGGGTGTCGGGCCCTATATAAACTCCGTTTTTGTCGGATCTGATGAGCCCTTTTCTTTCGGCATGGTATCTGTCAAGGAAGCGAGCGTAGCCGGCGTCTCCCGATCTTCCCTATTGATGGCTCTCGTGTCAGTCTTTTGCCGGGGGCTCAGTTCAAAAACGACAGCAAGGCTTACGGTGTAAAAGTCGAACTTGTCGAAAAAGTTGGAAGCATTGTAGGTATCAGCCAGACGCCAGCTCACGGGACCGCTGTCGGGCACACTGGGCGCGGCCGCGGTGAGGACGGCCACGGCGAGGAAGAGTAGGAGGAGAAGGAGTGACGTCGATGCCATGCTTGGTGATGGGCCGTTCGGCGCACAGCGAGGGGCCAAGCTGGGAGACGAGAGGGATGTCGGGAGGGAGATGGGTCCCAGAGAAGCTGGTCTCGATGCCGTCGGCAGGAGAGACGACGAAGATGGCGGGAGGTCGACATGGATATGTATGTATCGATGGCGTCCAGGCGCGGTCCCAGCTCACTGGCGGAGGCTCGCATGGCAAAGGATAAAGGGAGAGTGTAGCCGGCCAAGAGGTGGCCGAGGTAGCAAAAGCATCCATCCATGGGCACACACCGGGCTGTCCGATTGTAGGGCCGCCCCGACGGCTAGATTGGCTCGGGAGAGGCTTGACCCTGGCGGGCGGGGGAACCCTTTCACGGGGGAGGGGAGTACACAGCCGCGGCGGAGCACGATGGTTGGCTTGCCTCCACCAGACGAGGGCCCCATACTAAGGGCTTGGCCGAGCCGCCGGCCGGTGTCGTCCAACCTTGCCATCGGGCACTTGTGAGAATGGTGGAGAACCGAGCGGAGCAGCGGCGAGACGGCGGCTGTGGACCGTGGCACGGCCGGTGCGCTTCGGGCGGCAACGGGAGGCCGGGAAGGGGGGGAGTGAAGGAGAAGGGGAGGGGGGTTTGGGTGAGGACGGCAGTAAGGCACGGGAAAACAAATATTTGTCTTTAATTCATTCATTCTTTAACAGGGTCGCATATTCTCCAAGAAGCTGGGCATTGGACAAGAGTGGAGGCGAGAGGATGATGGGCAAAGAGAGAAAAAAAAAAAGACGTTAGACGTCTATAGTGTTGAGGATTGATGTTAGATGGCGGCGATAACGGATAGCGATAAAGATACGGACAAAAAGAGGAAGGTCAAGAGAAGAAGAAAAAAAAAGACAGGGAAGGGAGGGAGAAAAAAGTGGAGAGATATTACGCAAATAGGAAACTCGATTCTCATGACAGCAAGTTCCTGGGTACGAATCAGGGTGCTGTGGAGCGCAGCACATGCAGCAAGATGCAGCCCCCATCGGCCGCTAATGCAGGGACCACAGCCACTAATAGTTCGGGTATCCGGTACAAAGGAGCCTGGAGCAAAAAGCTGCTTCAAGATGCCAGCCCCAAGGAGGCAAACAAGGTAAAAAGAAAGACGGACAGCTACCAGAGAGAGAGAGAGAGAGATGGGATGCTCGGGAATGGACGTCTTTTTTTTTTCCCCCACTCGCCCCCCCCTTACCCACCGCCCCCCCTCGCCCCCCTCATTCTTCTCTTTCTTTTCTTTTTTTTTTTTTTTTTTTTTTTTTTTTTTTTTT
>LAZP02000255.1:0-26907 GCA_001272575.2 Ophiocordyceps unilateralis | reverse complement strand
GGGGGGAGGGGGGGGTGGGGGGGGTGGGGGGGGGGGGGGGGGGGGGGGTGTGGATTTGTGGTGTTTTGCTTTTCGTTCCCTTTTTTTTTTTTTTTTTTTTTCTTTTTTCTCTTCTTCTCCCTTCTTCCTCGTTACACTATCTCCGGTCACGCGGTTCCTGCGCAAGCCGGCTCCGCGAGTGGCCGTTGAACATGCGGCAATCTGGTACTACATGTAGACAGGGTGCGATATTACTTACATGTGATTGAAGCCCTATTACCATCATTTTTTATTCTTCTTTCTTTTCCATTCTTTTTTTATTCCTGTCTTTTTTTCTTTTTTTCCTCGACTTCACGAGGAGACAATCTTTTTTTTTTTTCTACTGGGCTTCTTTCCCTTCCTCCCTCTACCGTAGCACCATGATGGATATATTCTCGTCATGTCCCAGCCGTAGCCATACATACCAAACAGGCGTGTGTGTTCCTTTTCCAGGCCGGTCTCAGGCCGCCCTCGCGTAGCATGCCCTTTGTCACCAACCAACCAACAAAAAAAAAAAAAGAAAGTAAAGGGGTTTCCTGCAGGGGTTTTCTTTTTTTTTACAAATGGCATTGATGTCTGCCCGTGCAGCTGGATGCCGTGCGTTGCCTGAAGAGAGGGGAGGGGGGGAGAGAGCAGTCACATGTCGATGCGGGGGGGGGCCCCCTATCATGGAGGCCAGGCTGTTATATTTCGTTTTTCTTCCTGGGGAGGGAGGGGTGAAGGGGGGGTCCTGAGCCGAGGCGGTGGACTGTGGGGGAGCCGAGGACGTGAAACCTCTCTCTCCCTTGGGATACACGAAAGAAGGACCAAAAAAAAAAAAGGGGGAAAAGGGTGTGATGCAATGCTGGCCACGTCGGCGACTTGGGGGCGTCCATGATGCGGGGGAAAGGGTCGCACTCCGCGCGGGGCCCCTCTCTCTCTCCTCCCCCTCCTCCTCCATTTCCTCAATGCCCGAACCTTGGCGGGGAAGCGGGCGCCGAGATGACAGCACACGATACGGCGGGGAGGGGAGGAAGCATCACATTTTCCTAGACGGGTACTGAAATCCGGAGGGGGGGGGGAAATTAAAAAAAAAAGAAAGGAAGGAAAAAATACAAACGACGACGACGACGACGACGATGAAGATGAAGATGAAGACGAGGTTGAGCTTAGATGAGTGAGTGCATGGATGGTTGGATTAGGTAGGGGGGACGGGGGAGCAGGGGCGGGAGAGGAACAAGACTGAATACACTCTATTCAACAACACCAGAAGCCTGAGTGGGCTATATTTATTATGCCCCCTTCTCTCCCCTCATCCACCCATCCATCCATCCATCCACACACCCCCCTATTCAGTTCCCCGCCATTGCAGCAGCAGCTCTCGACGGCGACGATGCAGCCAGAAGTGAGGACCAAGCCACCACCACCACCCATGGACACGAGCAGCATCAAGGGACCCAAGGCCTGCTTCACCTGCGCCAAAGCCAAGGCGCGATGCATGCCGCGCGCAGACGGCGGAGACAAGTGCGAGAGGTTTGTGCATTTTTTTTTTTTTTTTTGCTCTCTCTCTCTCTCTGTGTCTTTCTCTCGGTCATCAGCCAAACTCTGCAACAACAACAACAACAACAACAACAACAACAACAACAACAACAACAACAACAAGAAAAGGAAAGATAACTGACGAAGCAACCAAAAAAAAAAAAAAAACACACACACACACCAGGTGCCATCGGCTCGGAAAACATTGCTTCTCCCGTCAGCCGGCCCCTCCCCGGCTCAAGAAACGGCCCAAGCGGTCCCGGGTGGCCGAGTTAGAGAAGCGGCTCAATGAGCTGTCGGAGCATCTCGAGACCCAGCAGACAACGACAGCAGCAGCGACGACGCCACCGGCTCGTCCCGTCGACAAAGCCCGAGGGGGGGGGGGAGGGGGAGACGTACTGACGCTCGAGCACCTCTTCCCCTCGCCCATCTCGACCGGCATCCGCACCCCGGACGAGGCGACGACGGCGGCACATCGTCATCATCATCATCATCATCATCAGTCGCCGTGGCCTGCTCCGGACGAGGCGGAGGCGCTGCTGGGACGCTACCGCGATGCCTTTGCCCATCTCTTCCCCTTCGTCGTCGTCCCGTCGGGCCTCTCGGCTGCCGACGTCCAGGCCGAGACGCCCTTTCTGTGGAAGGCCTTGATGCTCGTCTGCTGCCTCTTCGAGGGCGCAAGACAGCTTGCCATGGCCGACGAGCTGCTCTCGGATCTTGTCGTCGCGGCGCTCGTCGATGGTCGGAAGACGTTGGATCTGCTGCAGGCGCTCGAGCTGCTGGTCGCCTGGTGCGTTGATTGATGCCACACTCTCTCATCTTATCATGATTAATTTTTTTTTCTCTCCCCCTCATTCATCTTGATATCGTCAGGTTTCACTTCGGTCTCAAGAGCTCGCAGCTCACCAGTCTGCTCTTTCTCGCCCGTTCCCTCTGCGTCGGCCTCGAAGCCTCCTCGTACGACGAGGCCGGCTTTCGACGACTGCATCATGTCCGCGCCTTCGCCGGCGCTTACTATCTCAACACCGTGTGAGCCGGCCCCATGTATCCCGGACGGCTAGAGTAGTAGTAGTAGTAAAGAAGGAGGAAGAAGGAGGAGGAGGAGAAGAAGAAGAAGACCAAGGAGAAGAAGCAGAAAAGGGGAGAACAAGGGGCGGGGCGCGCGCCTTCGATCCGCTGACGGCCTCTCTCTCTCTCCCTCTCTCACTCTCGGACCTTCTGAGTGAGGGAAATAAAGTGTCTTTACGACCAATAAGCGAACCGACATCCTGATGAGCACCGCCCAGCTCGACGGCTACTGCGATGCCCTCGCCTCGGCTTGCGAGTATCCGTCAGACGACTATTTGGTACGCCTGGTGCGGCTCCAGCAGTTGGCTCACGACATCGCCATCGCCATGGCCCCGGCATCGTCGTCGTCGGCCATGTCGTTGCCCTTTGCCATGGTTGTCGAGTCGTTCCGCCATCAACTTGATACCTTTCGCGTGACGCTGCCGGCGCACATTGCTGCCATTCGTGAGTCTGTTTCCTTGTGTTGTCCCGGTGGGAAAAGAACAGAAGGGGTGAGGAGAGAGGGGAGAAAAGGGGGAGGGGGAATGGGGGTATCACAGCTGACGAAAAGAGTTCTTCCCCCCTTCCCAGCGACGATGCAGTGCAACATCACCGTCGCCGAGGTGCTCCTCCTCGACATCGCCATCTCCGACCAGCAATGCGCGGCAACCAGCCTGACGGCCCCAGAACGCCTTCACCTCCTCTGGGCCTGCGTCCGCTCGCTACGAGCCTTCTTCAAGCTCCGCTTCGCCATGTTCGACATGGACCGGCCGAGCTTCCTGCCCATCATCGCCTCCGACCTCACCTACGCCTTCATCACCGGCATCAAGCTCCTGACATTGCAGCTGCCCGGCTGGGACCTGGACCGCATCGGCCGCGAGCTCGCCCTGGACCAGATGCTCAGCCGCCAGATCCAAGACCTCGGCCAGGTCATCGACAGGCGCGCCAACGTCGACGACGACGACGACCCCCGTTCCGGTCTCGAGGATCCGCTCGAGCGGCTGCAGCGTCTGCTCGTCACGGGGCAGGAGCTCGTTGCCCTGCAGCTGAGTGGCGTGCCGATGCAGGAGATTGCCGACACGGTCGTGCACGAGATGAGCAGCACAGGGTGGGAGGGGCTGGTATAGGTTTGATTGTGTTCGTTTCTGACTGGAGTCGTCGGTGGATGTATATCAACATAGTATCACAGCAAGCCTCGAGGAGAGGGAGAAGGAAATACTGCATCAATCATGAGGGGGGGGGGGGGGAACAATAGGACGGACAAGCCATCTTTGAAGTGTTTCGTATGATAGGCAAGAAAAAAAGAATAAGAAGAAAAAAAAAGGGACTCGCTCAAGAATAAATAGACGGCGTGGCCTCGTCGTCCACGTCCACGGCCTCGACCTTGACCAGTGCCAGCCAGCGCACGTCTCCACCAGCCGCGGCGCGGCGCAAGCCGTAGAGTTCGTCGAGAAGGGCGGGAACAAAGGAGCCCGGGCCACGGACGTCAGACCTGGCGGCGGCGAGTTCAGCGGCGACGGCGTACAAGACGACGGCGGCCAAGGCGGCAAGTAGCGCATCGGACTCGTGGGCCGCCAGAGCAGCGGCAACAACGGCACCGAGGCAGCAGCCGGAGCCGGTCACGGCGCCGAGCAGCTCGTGACCGTTGGCGACGCGGACGGTGCGGCGGCCATCGCTGACGACGTCGACTTGGCCCGTCAGCACGACGACGCAGCTGTGACGACGGGCAACGGCACGGGCGAGGGCTGCGCGCGTCGTGACGTCGAGAGCGGCTGAGGAGTCGACGCCACGCTGACGGCCGCCGCCGAGGTGCAGTGCCAACAACTCGGATGCGTTGCCCTTGATGACGGCGAAGTGGCCGGCGGCCAGCAGCGCGTCGACGGCGTCGCGCCGGACCGTGGTGGCTCCGACGCTGGATGGCCCGAGCGAGGATGTAAGTCGGGGATCGGGGAGGGGCGGGGTCACAACCTGGCACACACACAAGAACTCATGAAAGAGAGGAGGGAGGAGAAGGCCAAAAAACGCACCCAACGGGGTCGAGAACAACGGGTCGGCCCGCGCCGTTGTAGGCAGCCAGAGCCTCAAGCTGATTAGCAAGGCCGTCGGCCGTCACGGTGCCCGTATTGATGACGAGGGCGCCGCCGCCGAGGGCGGCCAGGTCAGGGGCCTCGCGGGCGCAGCTGGACATGATGGGGCTGGCGCCGATGGCGAGGACGACGTTGGCCGCCAAGTTCTGCACCACCTTGTGTTTCCTCCAGCAGTGAGCGTATCGTCAGCTCACGGCGGCGAAGAGGGCACGAACGAGGTTGGTCATGTTGTGCGACAGCGGCGCCGCAGCGGCGATGCAGGCCACGACATGGCCCACGCGCGAGACGAGCACGGCGGAGCGGAGGTGAGCCGCAGCCGAGGCCGGATCCGAGGCGGCGACGACGGCACGGACAACAGCCAGGCCGTCGAGCGGCTTGGCCGGAGCCCGCGATAGGGCCAGGACGCGGGCCGCGTTGGCGGCGTCGATGCCGCCGATGGCCACAGCCGGCACGGCCCCGTGGCCGGCCTCGGCGAGGGCGGCGAGAATGACACGGACGCCAGCCGGGCCGAGGACCGCTCTGGTGTTGGATTTGCTGTCACGCTCTGCGTCTTAGACGAGTGACCCAACCAGAAAAGAGCCAAAGAGAGGAAAAAAAGGGGGGGAAAAAGGAAAAGAAAGGACGCACGTAGGCGTCACAAACACGGCGCCGAGGCCGAGATAGTCGGCGCCCGCCTCACACGCCGCCACGGCCTCGGCAGCCGTGCTGGCCGACACGCCCATGATGCGGTCCGGTCCGAGCAACGCCCTGGCACGGCTCGCTTCCAGGTCGTCCTGGCCGACGTGGGCGCCGTCAGCACCGACGTCGATGGCCATCTCGACGTCGTCGTTGATCAGCAGCGGCACGTCGAAGCGTCGAGTCACGGCCAACAGCCGACTCGCCATGGCCGCCACATCCTCACGTCGGCCCTTCTTGTCGCGCAGCTGCACCACGGTCGCTCCCCCGCGCAGCGCAGACTCGACCACGTCCTCGAGCCCGCTCACCGGCTCCGTCACCAGGTACAGCCCGTAGTCGACGGCTGGCTTGCTCATGGTGAGAAAAAAGGTGAGTCATGTGAGAGCCTGAAGGAAAGGAGGAAGGGAAAAAAAAAAAAAAAAAAAAAAAAAAAGAGAGAAAGAAGTCGCACCAACACTGTGCGCGCATGACGACATGTCTTTTCCCATCCTTGCTGTATGTAGTCAGTCTATCTTTCTATCCCCCTTTTTTCCCCCCCTTTCTATAACGTCCCGTGTCGTGTAAAGCGGAGAGTTCGTAAATAGAGAAAAGTAGTCAAAATCCCTCCATGGTCGCTCTGTCAGCCCCCAAGCCTTCGAATTAGAACCTCGACACGTCCCGTCCGAATATCCACGTCACCAGCCAGTAAAAGGGAATCATCAGCTTGTTGCGCAAGCTCATGCTCCGCGTCAGATACGCCGTGCGCCAAAGGATCCACGCAGCCCTCCCCGTCAGCTCGTCCGCGCTGCTCTGATGGATGGCCCGCCAGCTGCCCAGATAAGCCATGGAGCCCCAGTTACGGAACTGAAAGACCGGCGACGACGACGAGTCGGCCGTGCCACGGTTGAGCTGCCGAGCCAGGTATGTCGCCTGCTGGCTGGCCACCTGTGCCGTGGCCGGGTATCGCTGCCCCTGAACGGCGGCGCAGTCGCCCATGGCGTAGACGTCCGGCAGCGTCGTCGTCGTCGTCGTCGTCGTCGTCGTCGAGCCTTCGGGTCGCTCCAGCTGGACGCGCAGGTGCTCGTCCGTCGCTATGGCCCCCGTCCGGGCGTCGCGAGCTATGCGGCCGAGCCCGCCGGCGAGGTGGCGGCTCGTCAGCTTGCCCGTCAGCGGGTTCTGCATCAGCCCCGTGCTCCAGACGACGAGGCCTGCCGGCTGCTCGTCGGGCTCCTCGCGGATACGGAGCATCAGGACGTCGCCCTGGCGGCGGATGCGCTCCAGGTGGTGCTCCGTCTTGACGCGGATGCCCTGGCGGCGGAACATCTCGGTCGCGTAGCCGGCCAGCTTCTGGTCAAACATGGGCAGCACCTTGGGGGCGATGTCGTAGATGGTGACGGCCACAAACGGTATCAGGCCTGGGTAGAGCCTCGACATGTCTTCGTGCACCAGATCGTGCAGCTCGCCGGCGAACTCGATGCCCGTGGGACCGCCTCCGACGACGGCAAAGTGAAGCAGCCGTCGCCGTTGGGCGTCGGTCGTCGACGGCAACGCCGCCTTCTCAAACGCCGCCAGCACTCGCTGCCGGATGACGCGCGCGTCGTCCACGTCACGCAGGAAGCAGGCGTGCTCGCGGACGCCCTCGATGCCAAACGTCTGGCTGTAGCAGCCCATGGCGAGCACCAGCTTGTCGTACGCCACCTCGAGGTCGGGGCCTTTGGTCGTGGCGTTGCTGCCGCCCGTGTTGGCCTCGACCCGGACCGTCTTGCGTTCAAAGTCGACGTCCGTGGCCCAGCCCTGGAGAAACTGGTCCAGCCCCAGCCGTCGCACCGGCTCAATCGCCGCCCGGAACTCGAGCGTCCCAACCGACGTCGATGCGAGCAGCGGCGTAAAGACAAAGTGCGACCGCGGCGAGACCATGATGCGCGTCGCCTTGGCTGGCGACAGCGTCCGCGCCAGCGCATAGCCTGCCCAGCCGGAGCCCAGGATGACGATGCGCTCCTTGTTGGCCGTCGAGCTCGCCCACCGCCGCGCCCATGGCCCTTGCGCCGGCAATCGCCTGCAGATGCCGAGTGCCGCCATGGCCGCTCGCTTGAGAGTCTGAGAGTAGGTGTCGATCGAGGTCGATGGAACACAAAATACCTCTACCGACGAAAAGATTTTATCAATTTTTTTTTCCGATGGGCCCTTCCAATAACGCTTGGTCCTTGTCTTCCTATAATGTAATGTACGGGCCCATCAAGACCTGGGCCCCGTCCCCTCCCCCCCCCGGACGGTCTGTTATCGTCGACGCAGTATCGCATCCGTACATACACCCGCTATAACCTATATCCCTATCCCAGTACCACCTACCTCCCTGCCTAACCTCGAAATGCCGTCATCCGGGCTCCGTCGGCGATGCCGGCATGACATCAGCCATTGACTGACTTAGTAGAACCGACCGATCGACCCCAACCACCACCTACCTACCTACCTACCTGCCCACCGCCTCCTTCTACTTACTTCCTACTCATTGCAGCATCGCATCCAGGCTCTCTCCCAGCACGCCCTCAATCTTGACTATCCATCGGTGCGTCTCCCTCTCCACCTCCTCATCGTCGTCTTCCTGCAGCTCGCTGATACGCGGCAACATCTCGTGAAGCATCGACAGCCACTCCTCGCCCAGCCGCTCCGTCAGCGCCTGCTGGCACCGCACCGCCGCCAGCCGCACCGCCGCCTGCTTCGACTTGAGGTGCTTCATCAGCGCCGCGTTGAGCTCTCTCTGGTGCTCCTGTGAGTCCGCCGCCGCCGCCAGCTCCACCACCGCCGGCACCACTTCGTCCATCACATCCACCCGGTCGGCCAGCAGCAGCTGCTCCGCCAGCACCGGAGCTACCGCCCCAAAGTGTGCCGGCGCCTGCCAGAACTCGTCTTGATCGTGCTTGAAGCACGTCGCCAGCGTCTTCAGCACCCGTCCCCACAGCTGCCGCTCCCCCGACTCCTCGACCTTCGCTGCCCGTAGCGTCTTGACGGCGTCGTCGACCACGTATGTCGCGTAGCTCGTCACGATTGACTTTAACTGCCCGAAAAAGCGCCCCAGGAATCCGTAGACGCTGCATTGCCGCAGCACTCGCCCTGCGTGGTCCTTTACTAACCCCGACGCTGCCCACTCCATCATGTGTGCGAACAGAGGCCGGAACGCGGCATCGTTCAGCTTGTAAATCATCTTCAGCGCCTGCTCGTTGGCTTCATCTTCCACCTGGGCCACTTGTCCGAGCATGACATCGTCTGCGTTCCCCGCTGCGTGCGCTCGCCGCCGCACGTCCAAGGTTTGCAGAAACATGCTCATCAATACCGTCGCATTCTTGCTGATGACGGATTTGGGGTGCCTGTTGATGGCTGCACCCACCATCTCCATCACCTGCATGATTGCCTGTGTATCTCGGTTAGACATTCGACCTCTCCAGCATGGTGTGCTACCGCTTACCGAAAGCCCTGCCGCCATGGCCGTTTCCCAATTCCTCTCGAGGCTGGCAAACATGTCTTTTGCGTCCACTTGCTTGGCGAGGATTCCGAGACACGCAGACCGGCTGTCGTTGACTTCCTTGCAGAGTCCGGCCTCGACCGACCTGTTGGACACCACCAGCACCTGGTCCGTGTACGGCGAAAGCATGTACGGGAGATGCTCTGCCAGGGAACTGATGAAGCCGTAACAGGCAGAATGCAGTTCCTCGTCTGCCGACTCGCCATCCAGGCTCTCGTTGAGGTAGGCGACGGCCCTCGGTATCGCCACTGGCAACACGGGCACGACCGCGTCTTGCAGCACGTCGACGAGAGACGTGAGACAGAGCAGCGCCATGATGCGGAGCCGCCTCTCGCCCTGACCCAGGCAGCGGTCTCCCGCGATTGTCGTCGCGGCGGCCACGACCGCTTCAATGTCCATCCTGCCGTACTTCTCCGCAATCTTGTCCACGCACGTCACCGCCGTGTACTTGAACCGCAAGTCGCTCGATTCCCTGATGGCGGCAGTGAGCAGTGGCAGGAAAGCGAGAAGGGCTTTTCTCGAAGCCGGATCCGTATTCTTCTCCGCCTCGACGCGCGCCTCCAGAGCACGTAGAACCTTGTGACGCAGCCCCTCGTCCTGCCTGTCGAGCAGGTCTTCAACCGCCTTGATAAACTTGCCGATGGAGAGGAGATTGAGCAAGTTGGACAAGACGGTGCCGCACCGTTCGTGAAGAGCCTTGTTCGTCTTCACTGTGTCGGCCAGCAGAAGGACTTTCTCGAGGAGCCCCGCGTAGAGGGCTCGTACTTGCAAAGCTTCCATGTCGTCCCGCTCCGCGAGCTTCCCAATCTGCGCCTTGAGCGTCTTGTTCGACAGGAAGCTGGGAAGCGCTGACAGCTGACGAAGGGCAATCTCCTTGGCATCCCGGGCCGCTTCGCCTTCGCCGCCGCTTAGCAGAATGCGGGATATCTCGGGCTTCGGCCGAAATAAGTCAGAGACGAGATCCACGACTTTGTCCAACGTCTCCAACTGTGTCTCGACGTCGAAGTTGCCGACGAGGTCGACGATGAAGCAAACGAGGGCGTCGTTGGTTTCGTACCGGTTGACCAGCATGCTGACCAGTGCAAAGAGGAATTCCCTGGGGCCTAGCGTCTTCACCAGCGCCAAGAACAAGCTTTGCCGCCTGTTTGCCGGGATGTGCTCGTAGGCCGTCGTGAAACTGATGAGGATGTTGCAGGCCGCGGTCACGGCGTTCTTTTGGCCACGCCTGAATGATTCGATGAGTGGCGGGATGACCTCCTTAATCGTCTGCGACACAACATGTGCCGAGTAATCATCGTTTTGTCGAAGAGTCGACGTCCCCATAAATGTAAAGATGGGCATGACGCTGTGTAGAACCAATTCAGGCGCCGTCGTCGCCAGGTCGGCAATCAGTAGCAGGGCGGCACTCTGGACGACTGGGCTGGCCGACTTTTGGATGCAGTTGACGAGCAAGTCGCCGTAGCCGCCGGAGCTGTCAATCTTGAGGTGTTTGTTCATCCGGTAGGCCGGCATCATGGCCAGGAGGCTCCGTAAAACCAGGTTCTGCAGGTAGCCCAGCTCGGCGCCAACGACGGTCCTGAAGTGCTGGAGCTCCGACAGCGCCGTGAAGAGGCCATGCAGCAATTCAGGGTGCGACGAGGGGTCAGAGCTTTCGACCAGTTGCAGCACAAAGGTTGCCTTGCGCAGAGCTTGGCTAAGCTCAGGTGTCACTTGGGACGCCAACCCGCGATTGGCATCGGACGAGCTCGTACGTCTGCGCTTGTTGGGCGGAGGCTCGGTGACTATTTTGGTACCGGTGTGAATCGAGTCGAGGAAAGACGACAAAATATTGGTCGTCAGCGGGACGGCCCGCAGCACGTCGGCAGCTTCTCCGGAGGCCATCGAAGAGTCATAGTCCTGTCTTGACGGCTCGGATGGCTCCTGCGATATATCCAGCAGCTGCTCCGCAACCATCGGCTTGACGCCGTCCTTGATAGAGGGCCACATTCCTCTGATTCGAGCAAACATGGCGCGTATCAGACCTGCCCTTGCCCTTTTGGATGGATCCTTGAGGACTTTGAGGAGAAATTCCAATCCGGCCGCATCGTTGGGCACGATCACGTCGACGAGTCGCGAATCCAGCTCGGACCTCACAAGCTGCTCATAGCGGCAGACCTCCTCTGCTTTCTCTTCCGACAGACCTGCCCACCACTGGAGGGCAGGCAACAACACCTGAGTCCGCGTCGTGGAGCCAACACCACGTACCTCATTCAGGGCCTTCAGCAGTCTCTCCTTGACCACTGCGTAGGGCGTTGCATCGACGTGGCAGGCGAAGAAAGACAGCAACGCCAGTCTAGCCGACTGTGACATGTGATCCTTCTTATCGAGTGCAAGCGGCGGGGAAACTCGATATCGGCCTTGCTCAATAGCAGGCTTCAAAGCCGAGTAGATGTACTGTGCGTCCAGGACGCACTCTTCCACGCATGGTAGAATCTGCAGATGAAGAAGCCGGGCTGCAATCGTTGAGCTGAGAGCTGTGGTGTCCTTGGACTTTCCAAGAAGAGACCCAGCGCCCCAAATTTTCATCGAATCGGGAGCTACTGGAGGACAGTAGAGGCTCGTCAGGACCTTGATCAGGTCTGCAGCACCCCGGCGAACGCGCTTCGACGGATCGCCGAGAGCCGCGACGCAATATGGCACCAGGGCTTGGAGGTCCACGCCGCCTTGGTCGACGGCCTTTAGTCTGCTTTTGACCATGTCCAGCGCTGCCTTCCGAGCCAGTGCAGGGTAAGGGCCACACCAGATGCGGATGAAGAAGCTAAAATATGTACAATCGTCGAAGGCGTCTTGACGTCGAAGCTTGGGACTGTGGTCAAACTTGTTCAGGGCTGCGGCATTGCGGCTTTGCTCGGACGTTATGGCGAAGAAAAGGTGGCTGAACTCGTCGAAGACGACGTTGGGTTGCGATTGCAAGCAATTCGGTAGCGATTTCTTGAGCACCGACAGTTTGTCGATGGCTCCCTCTAGATCGTTGATCGGCTGCGACTGGCCAGCGACCTCAGGCACGGCGCCGTCTCGAGCGTCGGCATCAGGACCGAGCAGCTTTTTGGCGCGTAATGATAGGTCCAGCTTCATCTCGAGCTCTTCAATGTCGAAATCGACATCCTGAATGACTGTCTGTATGATGTCACCCGACTTGCCGGTCGTATGGGAAAGAGAGATCAGGGCGGACCCAAGCTCTCGACGAAGCAGACCGTCCCTATCGTTGCTGTCGTCGAGCCGCAAGGCCGTCAGCAAAAGGGACTTGAAGATGACGGCAATCTGCTGGTCCCTCAAGACTCGGCTGCTCAAGATGGCCATGATAGTGGCCAGCCCACGCGAGTCGCCCTTTTTGGTGAATCGCTCGATGAGTGCGAGGCAGAGACCGTTTGCGAGCTTGTCGACGCTTCGCTCGTGGCTGATTTCAACCATGAGGTGGCCTATGTCCGAAACCTTGATCAAAGCCTTGGTGACCTTGCTGCTCATCTGTTTCGCGGATCGAAACTGGGCCATTATGGCTAGACACACGAGCCCGGGCTTAATGGTGTCGTTTGTCCAGCCGTGGACTATCTGTTCCATGAAAGCAGTGACTGCCACATCCTCCAGGTTCGCCTTGGACACGAATAAAACAAGCGCCATGTAAGATGCGATCTGGAGGCTCGGCATCTTTTTCATGACCAAGGACTCGGCAAATATTGGCCCGATCCTGTGAAGCAAGGACTGCGTGCTGTCGCTCTGCACGGCAGCTCGCCCGGACCTGATCCTGTCGAGTATGCCGCCAATCGCCTCGGTCATGAGACCACCCCAGAAGGTGATGAGAGCTGAGTAATGGAATTGTTGACGGCAGGACTCGAGCGTATATTCAGACACAGAAATGAGGAATTCGGGATGGTGGATTGCCTGGTGGACTAAAACTGGCCTCGGCGGAGGCGTGACGGAGCGGATGTATGGGTCGAGAAAGCGAAACTCGGGGGGAACCCGCGCAGGCAAAATGGAAAGGAGCGTGGCGAAGGCGGGTATAGTGTGGTAAGGGAGGAAGGTCATCAGCAGGGTAGCGGTATTTTCCTCGTGAATGCTGTCCGCTGATGTTAGGACCTAATGTTGAGGGTGAGCAGGTACCTAGACGCACCGGAAGCGACGAATCAGCCATTCTATGGCCGTAATGGCCGGCATCAGCCGTAGCCGTCCGCCAACTAAGCGCAGAAAAGCCTCGATCTGACGGTCCAGCTCGACGTTCTCGGCCGCCGTGAGCTGAGTTCGGTCCTGGTGTTGGCTCTCGTCGCTGAAGATTGTAGGCTGAAATTGAGCGAACCGAGAATCGAGCTGGCAGAGCTCCTTGAAGCCCGAGTAGCATGTCGTGAACAGCGTCTGGTAGCTTTGGGTTGCAGCCACTCGGGCTTCCCAGATGAGAGATTTGGAGTGGGCAGCTTTCTGGGCCTTCGTGTTGAGAGTCGCCTTGGATTTGGCGGCGAGCTGAGCCAGCTGCGTGGCTAGAGAGGTCGGCATGGTTCCGGGTGTGCGATGAGCTCGTAAGAGCCCGTCGTGTGGGCGGAGGATGACTCGATGGTGGCGATGGCCAGTCCGTCCTTTTCGCGATGCCTCTTTTTTTCTTGAATCTTTTTTTTTCCTAATCTCGAAGTGATAAGCACGGTGTGGGGACAGCTGAGTCATTCCTCGTATCCAACGAAAAAGTGGAACTGCACTGGGGAACTGCTGGTGGGGTGTGGAAATAGCACTCCATCCTACTAAAGTATTCGTACACCACGCGGAAGTCGGTTATTCTACTACAACTAACTGGCAAAACGATTAGGGTCGCTCGCTTGCATTTCCCGCTTTTGTATCTGCGCTTGGAGGCCCCTTTGGGAATTCGAATCACCAACCAAGGGTGCTTGAGTTGACTGATCGGAGGCATTGCAAGCAAGAACTCGGCTTGCCTTTTCTGTGCGAGTAGATCACTCTCGATCAATCGGCCTAGTAAGCTGCGCCAGTTATCCTGTATATTTATATAAAAGTGCGTCCATGATTTATAATAAACAAGACTCCGACAGTTTCGGCCATGTCACCCAGATCTCCCCGCTACGAAGGGCTCAAGGCACTGCACTCGAGCCCGAACTTGCTATACCCTGATCCTCCCGTGGGTCCCCATTCACTGGTGTGAGCGGGGCACAGAATCCACCGGCAGGCCCGAGATTCGGAGGCGGTTGCTTTACTCGGAGGCATCTTCCGGAGCAGCACTGATCGTCCGTTGTGCAACGCACTTTTCATGCAAGTTCCCAATCAGCTTTCAAAACAAAAGGGATCTTTGTGAGAGCGGAAGCAATATGTACCCATTGAAAGCCCACAAATTTGCGGATTCTTGTACATTATCGAAGACGGTGCTGCTAATGCAGCAATCGCTACTAAGCAGACTGCAAGTAGTGTTTTGCTCATACTCTTCTTTTTAGTTGGGGAAATGGCTTTCAAAAAGACTTAGTCTGCCGGGGAGACGACCGTATGCCACCACGGGTGTAGGAAAGCGATTCGATGGCGTTGGACTTTGTAGCTAAGCTTGTGACCCATCGAACGGCCTTATAACAGCGAGGAGTACGATAATTATGAATGCTTGTCCAGTCACGTTGCGGGATACTTATCATAATCCATTGCCCATAGAGATAGACTTCAATGTTGTCAGGCCATCCCCCAGGGCAACGCTAAACCGATTTGACAGGTGTTACTACTGAATCTTAATGTAATTCACATGATTTTTATTGCGTTCGTGGTGTCGATTTCCTCCGTGAGCTTCCTGAATGAAACGGGATGAAATGGGCGGGATTCCTTAACTCCGCTCGGCGGAGCTCGTATTCCATACGATATCGCCCCGGTAGCAGGCAATACCTTCCATGGATAGTAAAACTTTGCATCAATACCTAGGTAGGTAGGTAGGTATCTAGGTAGTGGTTCTGGAAGAGGCTATGCACACGCATGCAAGAGGGCTATCCGAAGAGATGAGGAACACGAACACGGGCAGTATGTAAACCACCTACTTATATACGGTATAAACGCCTGGCGAGCCCGGGAGTCACTATTTCGTGCGGTAGCGTATCTCGTAGCCGATGGTCAATAAATACATAAAGAGGCGTCTCGAGATATCTGCCTACCTACCTACCTACCTGCCTGCTTATCTGTCTGTCTGCCTGCCTGCCCGTCTACCTGCCGCCTGCCTCCGTCTATCGTCTTAGCCGAGCTTGAAAGAGTAGCTCCCGAGCTGGCCAGGCATTCGTATCTGTAGGTGGTACGGCTTGGCTTGAAAGAGTATCCGCTATTATGTGGGAGAGAGTAATCGGGACTACTCTTCGAAATTACTTCGCCGCACGGGTAGACTCACACTCGGCACTAGATGAGGCGACTGCCGTGCAACATTGAAAGAAAACTCCACAGCCGGACGAAGCTTTAGTAGGGTTTGAGGATTCGCAAAACCAAAAAAAAAACAAAAACAGATCGCAAGGGGGATGAGTTACCCTTGATCACGGTCAAGAAAACTCCTTATTCTTTTTAGTGAGTCTAGCCAGGCGTTATATTGTTGCTATGTTGCAAACTTATGCGAGTCTAGTTCTTAACTGGCACCGGCATTACTATTCTTTAAATGCAAAGAAACTGGAGTTACCATATGATCGACGTGCTTACCTCGAGAGAGGTAACGAAGATACCTACGTGTATGACCTTCTCATTACCCTCTTCTTCCTTCAAAGCCTACCCAGACCCTACATCCCTATACGTGCCTCCGCTCCAGAGCTTTCCTTGTCGGCTCTACGGGATTCAGCGCGGTTCCGTCTAGCGACGTGATTCGCGTTACTTTAAGCTTGATTTAACGACATGTGGACCTTCTGTAACAACCACTCACGTAGCCAGGGAAATCTCATACGCCTACCAAGCCGGCGACAATTGAACAGAGTCCTCGTCGGACCTTTTCTGTCTCGTTGAAAGGTGACGCGTAAGAGACACGTTATAAGAATATCGCCAGCCCTTCGGTTGTATAATGTCTATGCCGCAGAAGCTAAGAAGCCAAGTCCTGACTGCGAAGTCACCTTCGCAAACTCACACTGCTATTTTTGCGCTCTATGTCGTGTCCGTTTGCTGGGCTATCCCAAGCTGAGGGGAGTTGAAACTTATGCTCTTGGCATCCTTGTTCAATCCTATCACGTTCAATTTTTTTTTCAAGACTTCGAAGTGGTGCTGTGGGAAATGAAGCCCTCGGAAGGTGCAAGGAGACAATCTCATTCGTTAGATTCCCGTGTTCGACTACCCTTCACAGCTTCCAAGGATACGATCATCTGGTAGGCTCATCCTAAGGCATGTAGTCACTCATACGGGTATAAAGTGTGGCAATTCTGTTTGCCTTTTCGATGCAGCAACCGGTTTGGTCAAGATCTGGAAGCTGCAATTCATCGTTGAGTTTCCCCCCAGACATTTACAATAGCGTTGCCGTATTGCTATCTAACATGGTCAAATCCTGGTGCAATCCGGCCTTGCTAGCCCTACTCTGCTCTCAGCAGGGCCATGCCGCTGTTCTCGGTCGGAAGCACAAAAGGCTCACTGAGAATTCTCATACAAATTCTCATCGGCCTAAGACGTTTAGAAACCCGGGATCGCCGTCCAGCCGCTGCACTGATGACCAGTCGCATCAGGAGGGAATCGATGAGACTTCAGAGGTACAAAACTCACGGATCCGTGTCTTCTTCTACATCGACAGGTAATCGTCTACAGGGTCCTACTTCGAAGCTCTTCGGCCAGGACTAGATTCTATGGAGGCCGATGCCAAGATGCAGGCCGCCCAGCAGGGGATTAGAGCGGCGGCGCCAAGGGGGGGGGGGTTTGTCGGTGCCCGTGGGTGTTGGCCAGTTGGCGTACGGACTCACGACGACGGAACGACCGATGCCTATGGAGGTTGAACGGGCGACATACGGTCAGGCTGCTGTTCTCCCTCCAGCGGTTCACTTATCGTCTAGTGATCTGTGATCTACGTCGTACCTAACTTAGGCCCCTAGGTCCACCAGCTCTACGACGTTTCTCCCGGCAGGAGGGGACGGGACAGATAAAACGGCTACAACTAGGAATGCCTCGTGAGTTCAGTTACTTTAGGACTCTATTAGGGGAAACATGTGCTAGATCGCAACCTTTTAAAAGTTGGCCGATTTATGTCACGTTCCTAGTCACCTAATGCTCCTAGATACGAGCTTTTTTCTATCAAGGTCTTGATAATTTAACGCGTTGATTGGCTTCGCCTTCGGTAGGAGGAATGCGCGACTCTCGATCTTCCCAGGGCTTTGGACCGAAAATAGGTGGCGCAGTCTTGCGCGGTGACGACTGTTGGCTGAACCCCTCTTAGCCATGTATCAGTTGGTCTTTCCACGCCCTGGTAGAAGCTTATGGGCACCCATACGTCTCTGGGCGGTGATGCGACTTAGCCGACGGGTTCTCGCTCGTGATATCGAACTTGAATTGCGCAAACTCCTACGCGCTTAGTACAGTGGGGAGTTTTGAGTCGGATATACCGTTTTACTGAATCGATGTAGGATACTGGGCGAGCAGACGAAGACAAGCTTGTGTGAAAGATCGGGCAAGTATGTGGTGATTCCGCTGTGAAATGAAATGCATCTTGAGTAGACTCTCTGAAGATGGCGAAATTCAGACAACTCCACGTGACACTCGTCAACGAGCCGATGATCGGCCTACCGCATTTCGGGGATGCGCTAACGAAAGAATCCAAACCTGTGCCGTCTCAACGGCCCGAAGATGGCGCCAAAGGCTCCGGTCTCAGCGAGCCGGCGATGGGCAGGGGCAAATACCCTTTCCCCCCCCCCCGTTAGTGCCCTTCCCAGAGGCTTGCTTGTGTCGTGGCCCGCACAGCCTCGGAAGTTGGAACATTTTTTTTTTTTGGCTTGTGATAGCGCCTTGTCAGTGAAGGTAGGTGGTAAATGTGGCGCGCCGAGTCTGATGACCTGCCGTAACCGTGCAGGGAGGGAGGGGGCAAAAGGGCTTATCTGCGAAGGGCAGGGAGAGCTCATCACCAGCGTCACCGCCTTGCCAGACAGCTGATCCTTACTTGATTATCCCTTGGGTTGAGATTCGATACCTAGACCTGGTAGGTATATAAAGCGGGCATCAATCGCCCACGCCCTCCAGAGCCCGGCTCGTTACACTTTGCAAAAGACCACAGCCTATCCCTCTTCAACCGCGCACGAAGAAGCCATGGCGGCCCCGGCCAGCAAAACCCTCAGAGACCTCAACGGCCAATGGACAATGGTGAGAGCCCAATGCTCCGCCCCAGACGCGCGCGCGCCCGTACCGGCGGCTGACGAGGGGGAGGCCGCCCGCGAGGACAGAACAAGGAGCTATCGGACTCGGCCGAGCCCGGGCTGATGCTGCAGGGAATCGGGTTCTTGATACGTAAAGGAATTGGCATGGCGACCATTAGCATCAGCGTCGAGCAGTACGAGGGCTCGCCCAGACCGCCGTCGACGGCCCAAGGCCCCGTTACTCGAATCGACACGACTTCGTCGGCCGCGGGCCTTTCGTCGACGAGCGAGCGTCGCTGCGTCGACGACGTGCCGCGCGAACACAGCGACTGGCTGTTTGGCACCGTCGAGGGCCGTTCGCACTGGATCACGCTTGATGAAATCGACGACGCCTTCCTGGCGCACGGCTGGGTCTTTGATGGCGACGACAAGACGCTCCTTCGCGCCATTGGCGTCAACAAAACTGCAGGCTGGACGGCAACTCAGGTCTGGGGGTTCCAGATGATCGAAGACGAGCGGATGTACTGCCGAAACGTCGTCATCGAAAAGGGAGAGGAGCGCGTCGAGTTACGTGTCGTGTACGACTATGTCGGCTAGAGGCAGGCCACCTTTGCCTTCGTCTTGCTCCCACATACATGTGCTGCGGAGGGACTAGTTGGCTACACACGGCCAGCAAAGCGATTGCTCGGGAGTGCGCGGGGCATCAAGGGTGAATCGCCTAGAAGGACGTTGTCATTAGGAACGTAGCTCATAAAACTGCTCTCATGACCCTGTTGCAAGGCGGCATCCGGCTACTGGCTAGTCGACAGACTCTCTGCACGGGACGTCGGAACACAGACGACAGGGCCGAGCGCGAAAGCGGAACGCAGTCCACGCGGGAAACACGAATGGATTCGTCCTATTATACGGCAACAGCTCACGCGGGCCTCCTCTTGACAAACTCTTCCAAGTCCTGAACGGTGGCGACGCCGAGTACGAAGCGTCGGTTTTCGTCGGTGATGACGGCAAAGTCCTGGCGCCAGGCTCCACCCGGGACGCCTTGGCGAAAGAAGTCCTCGAGATGCTCGAGAGGTGTCTCCATGGTGATGACACGGTAGGCCTTACCTCGGCGCTGGAAGCGCGTCATGGCGGCGCTGAGGGGGTCCTTCGGCTGCACGCGACCGGCGTCGAGGAGGGATTGCAGATGGGGGATGGAAATGTATCCCAGGAGGGCGCGCGTGTCGGAATCGACGACGGTAAGATGAGTGTAGTCGCGCTCGAAAGCGGACATGAGGGCGACGGAAATGGCGTCAGAGGGGTTTAAAGACAGCGCGGCCGGCGGTTCGAGATCTTGGACGGTGGCCTGGCGAGAGAGAGTACCAAGGTCAGCCAGCCGCTTCACGATGAAACGAGGCAAAATCCTTTTACCCCGCGATAGCGCGATGACCAGGCCGAGACAGACACCCGATCGGGCGCGGCAGCCGATGCCGAGGCCATGCAGTTATTGGCGAAAGACGCTTCTTTGGCTGGGAGGCGAATGCGCAGCTGGTGATGCGAGGGGAGCTTGATTCGAGGCTGGCTGAGTACTACCTAGGCAAGGTTAGTAGATCCGGGCTCCAGTGCTGCAACATGAAGCTTCGTCGCTGTTAAGGGAGCCAGCTGTAGTATCCACCTATCTAGGTGGTAGTACCAGGCCATCAGGTGGTAGTGGAGGGCCGGCGGCTTGTTCCTCTTTACCCTGGACAGCGGTACCCGTCCGTCTACAGTCGCCGAGGTGATGTCATCAAGGGAGCCTCGTCAGCGATAAGCAGACGGACGCATCGATGCTCTGACCTCGCCCCTAACCTCGACCAAGGGAGGCATTCGTCTCTTATCGCCTTGCTGGAACTCCATATACTGAAGCCACTCGCCGTCATGCCTCTGCCGCCCGGCGCCAAGCCCGAGTTACCGCACGGCCCCGGCGCCCCACCGACGCCGTACCAGGGCCGGCCGGAGCTGTACCGCGCCGCATCCGTCGGCGACGGCATCGGACCCAAGTCCGCGACCATCCAGCTCTATTCGGGTCAGTACTACGCCGCCTGCACCTTTGGTGGCATGCTGGCCTGCGTACGTGACGCCGTCCCCACTCCAATCCCCAGAAGTCCCAGTCCGTCGGCTCACGCGAAGAGGCGACGCGCTAGGGCTTGACACATACGGCGGTGACGCCGCTCGACCTTGTCAAGACGCGACGTCAGGTTGACTCGAAGCTGTACAGCGGGAACGTGCAGGCATGGCGCAGCATCTTCCGCGCTGAGGGCGTCCGAGGCATCATGACGGGCTGGAGTCCGACTTTTGTGGGTTACAGCGCGCAGGGCGCTTTCAAGTACGGCTGGTATGAGTATTTCAAAAAGACCTACTCCGACATGGCCGGCCCGGACGCCGCGGCGCGATACAAGACGGGCCTCTATCTGGCAGCGTCGGCGTCGGCCGAGTTTCTGGCCGATGTGGCGCTGTGCCCATTCGAGGCCGTCAAAGTGCGG
The DNA here is from genome assembly GCA_001272575.2 of Ophiocordyceps unilateralis. Classification (NCBI taxonomy): domain Eukaryota; kingdom Fungi; phylum Ascomycota; class Sordariomycetes; order Hypocreales; family Ophiocordycipitaceae; genus Ophiocordyceps; species Ophiocordyceps unilateralis. Next base: position 6,272 of record LAZP02000255.1, on the reverse strand, counting down.
ATGCAAGGCACCATGCCCAACCCCTACAGCGGCACCTGGGCCGGCATCAGCGCCGTGACGGGTAAAGAGGGCTGGGCCGGGCTATACAAAGGCCTCTACCCGCTCTGGGGCCGGCAAATTCCGTATACCATGATGAAGTTTGCCTCGTTCGAGACCATCGTCGAGATGATGTATCGCCGTCTGCCCGGCGAGAAGAGCGACTATGGAAAGGGGGCTCAGACGGCCGTCTCATTTGCCGGCGGCTACCTGGCTGGCATCCTGTGCGCCGTTGTCTCGCATCCGGCCGACGTCATGGTCAGCAAATTGAACGCCTACCGCGAGCCCGGTGAGGCTTTTGGCCGAGCCATGAGCCGAATATATGGTGACGTGGGCTTTGCCGGCCTCTGGAACGGGTTGCCCGTGCGCATCGTCATGATCGGTACGCTGACGGGTCTGCAATGGATGATTTATGTGAGCACAACACACATGGCTCCCCCGGAAATGCTCTCACCGTGACTGACACCTGGCCGCTGCAGGACTATTTCAAGATATTTATGGGCTTCCCTACCACGGGCGGCCCTCCAGCACCGACGGAGAAGAAATAAGTGTGAGAGCTCGTCTACGTAGGCGACGGCGTAATAATAGGTTTGGCGATGACGATGGGCACCGAGATGTGTCGATAGCTGCAAACGATTTTGACCACATTTATGTCTGACAGGACATAGGAATTTGCTCTTACTTCCTCTGGGCTGTCCAGAGCCTCAGATAGTTGGCCAAAGAAAAAAAAATGAACTCTGATGCTTGTGGAGTGTGGAGAGCGAAATCGGACAACCTGCTATGCGCCTCTAGTAAGCAAACAGAGTGATTGTTGCTTTTTTAATTCTTTTCCCTTCTTTTCTTTTTTGCTGAACAGACCATGTGTTCGTCCTGTGCTCTTATCTGTAACTTTTAAGTCACCCCTGCTTGCGTACGGAAATGACAGCCCGAAAAACGCCACTCCGAAGGCCATGCGGTGGCGTCGCAGCGAAGCACCCAATGCAATGCTTGCCGCGTACCGACCTACCAAATCCTGCCTAGCTGGAAAGCAGCAACGGAAAAGAGTTTCGTTTTAAGTCGCGGTGCAAATCCCCCGTAAAATACCTACTCATTGCCTGGGTGCCGGGATCAACAAGGCCTGCAGGAAAGTCTATTTCTCGAGAGATACTGCTGGAGCTTGCTTCTTCCGGGGTGGGATCGTGCGTAGAGTAATCCGCACGGTACACGTCAGGAGAACGAGACGGGTAGGGAAAGGAAGAGAGGAAGAGAGAGAGGCAAATGCCATTAGGGATCATCATAAGACTTAGTATTCCTCCGACGTGGTAGGAGGAGCAGTGCAACCCACGCATGCCACCCCCTGCATTTCCAGCAGCAGCCAACAGACGCCATCAATGTAAGCGTTAGCCGTCAAGACTCGGGATCCCTCGTCTGCCAAAATTGGGCCCGAGTCACCAAAGTTGGTACCTAAAGCTATAAGGTCCGTTGCCATGGCACAGCAGAGATTCTGCTCGGTGCATTTCGGCCGTGTCGGTGGTGACTTACCTTGGAGATGCCGAGGTGCCTACCTACCTTACCTACCTAGGGAGCACTATCTAACCTGCCCACTATCTAGGTACCTTAGGTAGGTGGGTAGGTGATCAGCCCAACGACATGGACGGTTGGCTGCTGGCTGAGAAGGCACTGCTGGACAGGGACAAGAGACGGCGGTTTTATCAGTTTCAAGAAAGGCTTCACTTCACATCTGTGTGTGGACGAGGAGGCCCAAAGATATCCAAGTAGGTACGTGCATGCCTACCTAGGTAGGTAGGTAGACAGCATCGTAGATATACACGCCCCCAGCTTTGGCTCGCCACCCGCCGCTTACTTATTTTGCTCAGAAAGCTTTGTATCTGGCCGCCCCCGCACGGCGCGAATGGTACCTCGTTCGGCACACCACCCACCTTTGCTTGCTCTGTCCGTCCGTCATTCTCCGTCGTCGACGAGCGCTCGCCACTTTTCACCGCGGATCCGCACCAGCCAGTGTTGGCGGGAAAAAAAAATAAAAAAATGGCTTGAGCTAATTCTGTCATCATCGCCAGCAGCCTCGTTTCGCTGGTTCTTCGACCTGCTCTTGTCCTGCGACTTCTTTGATCCCTCCCTCTACCGCTCCGTCTCTTTCGCTGTCTCCATCTGGCCTGCTCTCTCTCCCTTGTCCCCTCCCTGCCTCTCCGTACTCGTCCTCTGCTCCCCTCTCACGCTCTCACACCCGCTCGCTCTCTTTCTCTCTCTATACCGACATCGCCAGCCAATCCGCCGCCTCGACCGTCTGCGCTAGCCCTTGTCGCCGCTGCGAATGAATTCCCACGTCCTCGTCGAGCCGATTTGCTGAGCGGGCGTTGCGCAGCCGCGGCGCCTCTCCTGCCTGCGGCCGACGTCCGCCGCCGACAGCCGCCGTCATGGCAGGCTTCCTCAACAAGATCAAGAGCGCCGGCTCGGTATGTCCAGCCTCGGCGCCATCGCCGCCTGGCTCTCCCTCTCCCCACGGCGCCACCATAGCGTGCATCGCACCAGGCCGTATCTCTCTCCGTCGCCTCACGCCCGTCTCGTCCGACGTCGACAACTGACGAATCCCCTCTGCGCAGACCTCCTCGAGCCAGTCGCCCAAAGATGCTCAACCCAAGAAAAAGGAAGATTCTACCTCCGACATCACTCCGTTGGAGCGCATGCTCCTGAACGCGGGTCCGCTGCGGGAGGATGCTAGCGACAGGTTCTTTGGTTTCGAGAACGTGCGTTCACTTCCTCATCTCTGTCTTCTCTCTCTCTCTCTCTGCCTCTCGCTAACTTCAACCCACAGTTCGGCAACACTTGGTCCTGAACCCTACCCAGGCTGTCATTCGGCACATCTACTGACGCATCCTTGCAGCTACTGCAACTCCATCGTCCAGGCCCTCTTCTACTCCGACCTCTTCCGCGACCATGTCATAAAGTACCCTCCTCACTCGCCGTCCAATACCCCCAACGGCACATCCCCCCGAGTCAACGTGACCATCAGACCGCCCATGAGCGCGACTCGGCCCAACTCGCAACCGAAGCAAAAGGGCCCCGTCACCTCGCAGGCCACGAAACAGAGGCAAGCCATCAGCCCCATCCAGCCCTCGGGCCCGACCGCCACCAAGCCCGAGGATAAGCCCGACACGCCCGAATACAAGAAGAAGCAGGCCATGATCAAGGGGCCCATCTTGGAGTTGGCGCGGGAAAACCCTGTCGCATACGGCATGGACGAGTGCACCTTCACCGGGCTGAAAGACATTTTCCTTGCACTCATGGAGAGCAGAACTCGCACAGGCGTTCTTAGCCCCCAACGCTTCCTCGAGATATTCAAGCGCGACAACGAAATGTTTCGCAATTCGATGCATCAGGACGCGCACGAGTTCTACGGCCTCGTCCTCAACGACGTCATCGCCAATGTCGAGGCCAACGCTCGCAAGATGCGCGCCAAGACGCCCAACGGCCTCGTGCACTCGGACGACATTCCGGCGGCCTCGGCCCTCGCCAACAACCCCGACGGCTACCGTTCCCCCGGCACCGGCTGGGTCCACGATATCTTTGAGGGCGTCTTGACTTCGGAGACGAAATGCCTGACGTGCGAGACCGCCTCGCAGCGGGACGAGACCTTCCTCGACCTCTCCATCGACCTCGACGAGCACTCATCCGTTACGTCCTGCCTGCGCAAGTTCTCGGCCGAGGAGATGCTCTGCGAGCGCAACAAGTTTCACTGCGACCACTGCGGGGGCCTGCAGGAGGCTGAGAAGCGCATGAAGGTCAAGCGCCTACCCAGGGTCTTGACGTTGCACCTGAAGAGGTTCAAGTACACCGAGGACTATAGCCGGCTGCAGAAGCTCTTCCACCGCGTCGTGTACCCCTACCACCTGCGCATGTTCAACACCACCGAGGAAGCCGAGGACCCGGATAGGCTTTACGAGCTGTACGCCGTCGTGGTGCATATCGGCGGCAACGCCTACCACGGCCATTACGTCTCCATCATTAAGATCAAAGATCGAGGCTGGGTCCTGTTCGACGACGAGATGGTGGAGCCCGTCGACAAGCACTTTGTGCGCAACTTCTTCGGCGACAAGCCCGGCATGGCCACGGCTTACGTGCTCTTCTACCAGGAGACGACCTTTGAAGAGGTCAGAGAGGAGCAGGAGAGGGAGGGCATGGAGGAGGTCAAGCTGGCGACGCAAGCGGCCGACGTGGCGCACGACGATGTCGACAAGGCGGACACTCTACCGCTCAAGCGGCAGGCGACGCAGCCGACACCGACAACGCCGGAGCAAGACTCCATGGTCAAGCTGTCGCACTCGCGAACGGCCCCTGACGCACCCAGTCCGCCGACTGCAAATGATGTGCCGCCGCTGCCGCCACTACCTTTTTCCCACGGTCTGCTGGCAACTTTCTCGTCCGCCAAGCATAACGGCAAGACCAGGGACGACCTGGGAATAGAGAAACATGCGCGCGAGACGGCGGACACGGCGGGCAAGCCGGCGGGCAAAGAAGAAGAACGGAGGAGGAGGGACGAGTACCTGAGATTGTTTCAGGTCCGCAGGGATGATCGGGACGAGGTGCGAACGGCATCGGACGAGAGCAAGACGTCGACTTCCAAGGAAGGGGACGGCATGTGGAAGGAATTGACGGGCTCTACGTCGATGGGCGACTTCTTTGACTGGTCAAAGCGAGGCAGCAAGTCCATGTCCAAGAGGAGCTTCAGCTTCTTCCATAGGGACAAGGGAGGCGGCTCGGGCGCCTCGCAAGGAAGCGAAAACGAAGAGGAGACGAAAAAGCAGGAAAAGCCTAGGGGCCGGCTCAGCATTGGCCTGGGAAGAAAGAAGAGCACCAACTTGCTCTCGTAACCCCAATGCATGCATGAGCTAGAGGGCACCAAGGGGAGGCCATGAGGGGCAGGCATACGAGGCGTTGGGGCGGGAATCGGTTTACGACGAACCGGAGGCCGCGCGGATAGACGTGGCATCCGAAGCGAGGTTGGCTGGGGCGTTTTCGACTGCCACCCTTTTGGCTACATCAATACCCCGGAGCTGGAGAGCTCCATTGGGCGAGAGAAACAGCTGTAGGCTGCCGGGGGGGGGGGAAGACGGGCTACTTGCTACTGAGCGAGAGAAAGACTCGGGAGCGGTATGGTGGCCGAACAGACGAAGCCAGGTGGTGCTTGTATTAGGCGTCGTGGTCTATTGACCCGACTCGCACCGCCATCAATATTGTACAGTAGCTTTCGTGGAATGGCCGCAGTGCTCGGCCTGGCGTCGGCCATGACCCAACTGCGGCCCAGGCAAGAGGGCTAAGAAAAGCCATTGCGACACCATCCTGTGTTCCTCCGATGATGTGGACGAGCGCGATATCAGCGACGACGGCGGACCCGTGTTCAGCGAAGAGGCCGTAAGTCGGTGTTGCCGGTGTCATGATAGGTAGATGATGGCTTGCTGTTATCCCCTCTCTTTGAACGCATGGAGTGTCTGGACCCCTACCACGCAGAGTCGCCACGGGGTCAGCCGAGGACGATCTCGTACAGTATGATGGTGGTGTTCAAGAAGATGAGTATCGCTGCAACGATGGGGCGAAGGAATTAGCGAGCGACTCGAGGCCGAGGAGGAAGACAAGACGAGCAGAGAGATGAGGGTGGTAGTCATGCGCAGAAGATGATCAAAGAGGGACGAACGCACGGCGCATGGTGGTGCGGACGCTGGCAATGATGTTAATGATCTTGGCCTTCATGCTCGCGTCGGCACCGATTCCAAAGGCCGGATCGTACGAAGCGGGCGAGAGGTTTACTGCCGAGCGAAGAAAAAAGAAGAAAAAAAAGGGGGAGCGGGTCAGCAGGCCGGCGAAAGGCGCACTCAGGAGAGAGGACGGACTGCGAGCGAGGAAGCGGTCCTCGCTGAGGATGGCGACAGCATTGATGAGGAGGATGGCGATGTAGACAAAGTTGCCGAAGAAGAGCATCTTGGAAGCCGGCCAAGGGCGTCACGAGGCCTGGATGCGAGCCAAGGACGAGAAATCTGGGCTTTTTCGCTCTTGGGAGGTTGTAAAGGTGTGTGTGTTGGCTTGAGGGTGACGATGCTGAGGCTCTGCGGGATAGGTAGGGACCTACGTATCTAGGTAGGCAGTCGCCGGGCGCCCAAAGGGGTTAGCGAGCCTTGTCGACCCTTTTTCTACTTCTTTAAGTTTAGGCGGCGGTGTAAATCGTGCTCTATGCTAACCTGACC
>LAZP02000254.1:0-27001 GCA_001272575.2 Ophiocordyceps unilateralis | reverse complement strand
CCCCCCCAAAAAAAAAAAAATCAACGTCCGCTGCAGCCGTGCTGTCCTATCACTGACACCCTGGCCGTCGGTGACTCGCCGCTCGGTGAGAGCCCTGCACGGCATCCCGGCCACCAGACGAAACTCTGGCACTTTCCGATGCACTAGCCAGTCTGCCTCGCTCAACCTTGCTCACCTGGCCTGCGCCAAATGTCGCGCGCCGCGCTTTAAGGGGACCAAACTGCGCTGCCAAACTGGTTGCACAACTGCAACCGCCATTCGGAGGTGCAGCCTCTGACCATTTTCAGCTCAGCGGCTGCATTTCGACGGGTTAGGGCCACGGTACGTCATTCGCTTCGGTCGTACAGTTTGTCTGCGCCTCGTTGTTGATGCTGTCTGCCCATGTGCTTTCCAGCGCCTTTCGAGAAAGATGGCCGGCCTCACGTCCATGTTTGGAAAATCTGACTGCGGCTCTAGAAATTCCCCCGAAACATGCCGACGCGAGAGTCTGCAACGTCATCCTGATAGCAGCGGTACACAATGGCTTCGAGGTAATTTTCATCCGCTGAAGGCTCTACCGAAACGCTGCGACTGACTTGCATAATACAGACTCGACCGACTGGTTACGTAAGTCAACCCGATCCGCTACCGGGCGATGCACCCCTGTGGCTCTTTCAGACGACAGCTCGGCTGACGACGAGGTGGACAGGATCCTCGAAACGGGGAGCACCCGTCTCATCCGGGAAACCGCCGTGAACCAGCTCGCCGATTGGCAGAAGCAGCACCCGGATGAGCTCTTCAACTTGCTCTCACGAGTCGTTCCCTACCTCCGCCACAAAGAGTGGGAGACGCGAAGCACTGCGGCCAAGGCACTGGGTAAAATCGTCGACCATGCCCAGCTCTACGACCCCAACTCGGACGATGACGCCGACGACCTCAAGCCCGAACCATCTACCGAGAACGGCCATGTTAAGAAGGAGGAGGCCGATAAGGAGCTGACTTTTGTCGACGACGACTACTTCAAATTCGACTCCCTCAACGTCGACATCATCCTGAAATATGGCCGCGAACTCCTACGGGGCGGCGGCGTCGAATACGGCCTCGCCGCGCTGAGTCCCCAGGCCCGCCTCGCTCACCAAAAAAAGACATTGATAGGACGGCTGGGCTTGATGGGAAGGAAGTTTGAGGACGAGGAGATGCCTGTCATGAGCGACGGTCTCGCCACCCCCCAGACCCCCTTGGATGCGACCAGCAGCAACGGCTTTGGTCGCAGCGAGAGTGTGTCTTGTCCGGGACAGTCGACGGATGACCAGCAGCTGAGTTCGCGGCAGCTGAACGTCCTCAAACGAAAACGCAAGAGAGAGGCCATGAAGGCTTCTCAAGGCAAAGGCGGATTTGGTGACCTTTCTTTGCGACGGTCCACGACGACCGCCTCTGATGCCCTGGGAGACGAGATCACTGCGGCTGATGGCGATTCGAAAAAGAATGGCAAGATGAATGACTACTTCAACCTCGACCGCCCCACTGATGTCGACGAAGACACCAAAGTCGTCAGCGAGTTCAAGGGTCCGATCATACCCATCAAGTCGGAGCTGCAGGCTGAGGAGACGACCGAGGGCGGCGATTGGCCCTACGAGAGGCTGTGCGACTTTCTCAAGGTCGACCTATTCGACCCGTCCTGGGAGACGCGGCACGGGGCTGCCATGGGCTTGAGAGAAGTCATCCGTGCTCACGGCGGAGGCGCGGGGAGAGTCCAGGGCAAGAGCTCGCAGGAGAACGCGAGCCTCAACTGCGCATGGCTCAACGACCTCGCTTGCCGACTCTGCTGCGTCCTCATGTTGGACCGCTTCACCGACTACAGCTCTGACACGTCGGTCGCCCCTATTAGGGAGACCATCGGCCAGACGCTGGGTTCCGTTCTCAAGCACGTCCCGGCCGACTCCGTCCACGCCATTTACCGCATTTTGAATCGTATGGTGATGCAGGAGGACCTGGCGCTCGAGCGGCCTGTATGGGCCGTGTGCCACGGCGGCATGGTTGGCTTGAGATATGTCGTCGCCATTCGCAAAGACCTGCTGCTGCAGGACGGCGACATGATTGACGGAATTATCACGGCCGTCATGAAAGGCCTCGGCGACATGGACGACGACGTGCGCTCCGTCAGCGCGGCCACGCTCATTCCCATGGCCAAAGAGTTTGTCGCCATGCGGCCGGCTGCCTTGAAGGATCTCGTCAACATAGTATGGAAGAGTCTATCCAACCTGGGCGACGACTTGAGCGCCAGCACAGGGCGCATCATGGATCTCCTGGCCACGCTTTGCGGCTTCCCCGAGGTGCTGGAGGCGATGAAAGCTTCGGCCGCGCAGGACGAAGAGCGCTCCTTTACACTCCTCGTGCCGCATCTCTATCCATTCCTGCGGCACACCATCACATCCGTCCGCCTGGCCGTCCTCAAGGCGCTACTTACCTTTGCTAACCTCGACGCCGAGACCTCACGAGGCTGGCTCACCGGGAGAATACTGCGACTAATCTTCCAGAACATCCTGGTGGAGAGGGACCAGGAGACGCTCAACATGTCTCTGGAGCTGTGGGATGCGCTCGTTCGCCGCCTCGCCGAGGAGCCGACGGAGCTCGCGGCCGAGTTTGCGCCTCACATTGACGCGCTGATGCAACTGACGCTGCACCCGATCGGCGTCTCGAGGAACCCCATTCCCATGAACGCCGCCCTTTTCCAGAAACCATCGGGAGGCGCGTACAGCGTCGCCGCCTCGAATTCTGTCGGCCGGCGAATGTCATCGCCTGCCGACGGCTCAGACAGGGCACCCAAGCGGCGTCGTAAATCGGCCAAGACGGCCGACGAGCCCGTATCGACAAGTCTCACCCACGACGTCGACGGGCACATGATGCAAGGAGACGTCGACCTTGTCGGGATGGACACGCTGATCCGCTCGCGAGTGTCGGCCGCCAAAGCCATGGGTCTCATAATGTCCCTGGTGCCGTCCGCGAGTCTGGACGACTACGACGCCTTGCTGGTTCCTGGACTGACCTCGGCCTTCGCCTCGACCGAGCTCACGGCTTGCCTAGTTATCGACGAGTATGCCAAGAACTCCAAAGTTTCCGACGAGTTTATCCGATATCGTGATCACCTGCAACGCATCGTCGAGTCGGATCGGCCGTCCGCCTACAGAGACTTGGTCAACTCGGTGCAACGCGCGCGAGCGCAGTGCCAGCAACTCATCAATCTCTTCCGCGACCACGGCAAGGTGTCTCAAACCCGGCTTCCGGTGCTTCCTGTCGTGGTTCAAGGAGAGCCGGAGGCGGGCCCGGGTGCCTTCTCCGTCCTGACGGCCGACAAGTGTGTCGGAGACGACTTTGAGAGGCTGAGAAAGCTCATGTCGCCCGGCCAGCGCCTCATCGCGGGCCAGCAGCTGGCCGAGGCTCGGGACGTGGCCGCGTTGGCCGTGGAGGAGGCCAAGACTGCCAAGGACGGGCGCGACGTTCGGATCAAGGCTGGCGCCGCCTGTGCTTTGGTTGCCATGGAGCTACTGCCGAAGAAGCCCAGCCCGCTGATCAAGGGCGTCATGGACTCGATCAAGACCGAGGAGAGCCAGCTGCTACAGAGCCGATCGTCAGAAACCATCGCCAGACTGGTCGAGCTCTTCACCAGCAAAGGCAGAAAAGGACCAGCCGACAAGGTCGTGGCCAATCTGGTCAAGTTCTCGTGCGTCGAGGTGGCCGAGACACCCGAGTTCCCCGTCCATGCTAGTAAGACCAGCTGCATCCTGTCTATGCAAAAGGAGGAGGACAGGGTCGACCACGCGGACGCTGCCAAGTGGGCAATGGAGGCCAAAGCCGCCCGGGTCACTCGAAGGGGCGCCAAGGAAGCACTCGAGATTCTTTCAAGAAGATACGGCCCGCGACTGCTCGTGGCCGTGCCGAGCCTTCGGACTTTTGTGGAGGGCCCCCTTGTCCAGGCCTTCTCCGGAGACCTGCCGGCCGAGGCCAGGGACCCCGACAACCTCCTCGGGCAGGAGATCGTCGACGCCATGTCCATCATACGGACAATGACGCCGACCTTGGACGCCTCGTTGCATCCGTTCGTAATGCAGATGCTGCCGCTCGTCATCAAGGCCCTGCATTCGGACCTCTCGGTGTTCCGCTACATGGCGGCCAAGTGCCTGGCGACGATATGCAGCGTCATGACCGTCGAGGGCATGACGGCGCTCGTCGAAAAGGTGCTCCCGTCCATCAGCAATCCCGTGGACCTCAACTATCGCCAGGGCGTCATCGAGGCCATCTATCACCTGATCGCCGTCATGGGCGATGCCATCTTGCCCTACGTCATCTTCCTCATTGTCCCGGTCCTGGGCCGGATGAGCGACTCGGACAACGAAATCCGCCTTATTGCAACGACGTCGTTTGCCACCTTGGTTAAGCTGGTGCCCCTCGAGGCGGGCATCCCCGACCCGCCGGGGCTCTCGCAAGAACTGCTTCGAGGCCGCGATCGGGAACGGACCTTCATCGCCCAACTGCTCGACCCGAAGAAGGTGGAGCCGTTCCAGATCCCCGTCGCCATCAAGGCGGAGCTACGCTCGTACCAGCAAGACGGCGTCAACTGGCTTCATTTCCTCAACAAGTATCACCTGCACGGCATTCTCTGCGATGATATGGGTCTCGGCAAGACGCTGCAGACCATCTGCATCGTGGCCAGCGATCACCATCAGCGGCAGGAGGAGTTTGCCAAGACGCAGGCGCCGGACGTACGGCCGCTTCCGTCGCTCATCGTGTGTCCACCGACGCTCTCCGGGCACTGGCAGCAGGAAATCAAGACGTACGCCCCCTTCCTCAGCGTCACCGCGTACGTGGGACCGCCGTCGGATAGGAAGGCCATGAGACACAAGCTGGGACAGACAGATATTGTCGTGACGTCGTACGACGTGTGCCGGAACGACATGGACGTACTGGAGAAGCACAACTGGAACTACATGGTGCTGGACGAGGGCCACCTGATCAAGAACCCCAAGGCCAAGATTACGCAGGCGGTCAAGAGGTTTGTGAGCAATCACCGGCTGATGCTCACCGGCACCCCGATCCAGAACAACGTCCTGGAGCTTTGGTCGCTGTTCGACTTTCTCATGCCGGGCTTCCTGGGTACGGAGAAGGTATTCCTGGATCGGTTCGCGAAACCCATCGCGGCCAGCCGCTACAGCAAGGCGTCGGCCAAGGAGCAGGAGGCCGGGGCGTTGGCCATTGAGGCGCTGCACAAGCAGGTGCTACCGTTCCTACTACGGCGGCTCAAGGAGGAGGTGCTTAACGATCTACCGCCCAAGATCCTGCAAAACTACTACTGCGACCTGAGCGACCTGCAAAAGAAGCTCTTTGAGGACTTTAACAAGAAGCAGGGCAAGAAGCTGCACGCCGAGGCGGGCCGCGACGACAAGGAGGCCAAGCAGCACATCTTCCAGGCGCTCCAGTACATGCGCAAGTTGTGCAACTCGCCGGCGCTGGTGATGAAGCCAGGGGGCGCCATGTACGACGAGACGCAGAAGATTCTCCAGAAGCAGGGGACTTCGATCGAGGACCCGGCTCACGCGCCCAAGCTGACGGCGCTCCGCGACCTCCTCGTCGACTGCGGCATCGGCGGCGACGAGGGAGACTCGAACGACCCGCTGTACCAGCCCATCAAGCCGCATCGTGCCCTCATCTTCTGCCAGATGAAGGAGATGCTGGACATGGTGCAGAACAAGGTGCTCAAGGACATGTTGCCGTCGGTGTCGCACCTGCGCCTGGACGGGTCGGTGGAGGCGAACAAGCGGCAGGACATTGTCAACAAGTTCAACAGCGACCCGTCGTATGACGTGCTGCTGCTGACGACGAGCGTCGGCGGCCTGGGTCTGAACCTGACGGGCGCCGACACGGTCATCTTCGTCGAGCACGACTGGAATCCGCAAAAGGATCTCCAGGCTATGGACCGTGTGCATCGGATCGGGCAGAAGAAGGTGGTGAACGTGTACCGGCTCATCACGCGCGGCACGCTTGAGGAGAAGATTCTCAGCCTGCAGCGGTTCAAGATTGATGTGGCGTCGACGGTGGTGAATCAGCAGAACGCCGGCCTGTCGACGATGGACACGGACCAGATCCTGGACCTGTTTAATCTGGGCGATTCTGGCCCGTCGCTCATGGCGGACAAGCCTCGCAACGACATGGAAGGGCGGGAGGAGGATATGGTGGACATTGAGACGGGCGATGTGCTGCGGCAGCCGGGCAAGAAGGCCTGGCTGGACAACCTGGGGGAGCTATGGGACAGCAAGCAATACGAGGAGAGCTTTGACCTCGAGGATTTCATGAAAACGATGGCGTAGGGCCGAGTCGGAGGGGAGGGCAAGTGTATTCCTATGCAGAAGCTACGAATAGCCAGACCGGGGGCCAGACGTGCTCAAGTACGAATAATGAATGCCTCGCACGTGGGGAGGAGCCTGTGCTCGTCAGGAAAGTAAGCCAAGGAAGGGGTTAGCCATGGGCAGGGCACCTCGCTCGGGGTGCTCGTCCCGAGGTTGCCTCCGGATGCTATCGTAGGACCTGGCAAATCAGAGTATTCGAGGGACGGCCAGGGCGAGGTGGTGCTGCCCGTGCGGTTACGTAACGGTAGGACCCCGCCTACCTGTGCCTGTGCTCGTCTAGGGTAGGTACGTAGGTAGGTGGGTGGGTTGTAGGTTGGCAAAGTTCGTCTGTGATCAAGGGCTTCCTCAACCACCTCCCTACCTACCTACCTACCCTACCTATCGACGACGGCCAACAAGGTGGCGATAGGGTATATCCTGCTGAAACACGTTGCTCACTGTTTGCGTCACTGCGGCCCTCGCCCAAGGATGCCCGTCGACTACAGTAAATGGGTTTGTCACGTCACGTTGCCTTGGCTAATGGGGGTTCATCAGTCCGACTGACGCGCTCGCCGCAGGACGCGCTGGAGCTCAGCGACGACTCCGATATCGAGGTGCACCCTAACGTCGACAAGCGATCTTTTATTCGTGCCAAGCAGGGCCAGATCCACCAGGAGCGGCTCCAGCGGAAGCACCGGATCGAGACGCTCAAGTACGAGCGCGTCATCAACGATGGTCTGATCAAGCGCATCTCGGCCCTACTCGCGGCGCTGAAAGCCCACGCCGCGGAGGCGGCCACGCGAAATCCGGGCGAGATTGCCTTTCAGGCCATCATGGAGTCTGCCGGAGACGCCAAGGACGACCAGCCTCCGCCGCGGCCCGAGGGGGTGCACTCCGAGGTTGAGGAGCAGCCGACGTATTCGAAGATGATGGCCGTCCTGCTGGACCAGGTGAACAAGGCGCTGGACGAAAAGAAGCCGCAAGACCGGTACAAGGCCATGATGGATGAGATTCGAGGGCATGAGGACAAGGTCAGCAAGCTCCAGGGCGAATTGCTCGCGAAGCTCAAAGAGCTGGAGAGGGAAGACAGCAAGAAGATTACGAGCGCCGACATTCACACCGGCTTCGACAGCTCGCACGTCAACAAGTCAAAGGCGCCGGACAGCAAGGGCCAGTCGACGCAGGTGGAGCTCCTCAACCCGCAAGCCTCGACGTCTACCAGCTCGAAGCAGGATAAGGGGGGCGACGAAGACGAGGCCCAGGCGTCGCCGGACGCAAAGACGTTTGCGCAGATCAAGGCCGACGACTACACGGCCAGCCTCGGCTTCCTATCGCAGCACCCGAACATCCTGACGGAGCGCGACTCGGACGGGATCCTGGTGCTCGCCTTTGACGCGGGACTGGAGCGCGACGATGCCAGGTGCCGACAGTGCGTCCACCAGGGTCTGCTATTGCAGTACTGCCGCGCGCTGGGCAAGGACGGCGTCGCCCTCTTCTTCAAGCGCATCATGACCAAAGGCCACCAGGCGCAGGAGGTGTTTTACCGAGACGTGCAAGAAACGTACACGAGGATCCGGAACCGGTCACGCGAGATTCTGGCGGAGCGGGCGGCGAACCCCGAGGACGAAGAGGGCGTGGCGCAGATCCAGCTGCACGCCGTCGAACCCGGGACGGCGATCCAGATCCGCGTGCCTCCAGCGGACAGTTCAGAAGCCCAAGCGCAGAGGGCGCGAGAAATCTTCGACGGCTTCCGACCGGAATTGCAGAAGGCGCTCGAGTCAGCCTCGCTGGACGAGGTGAACAAGGTGTTGGGTAAGATGAAGGTGGACGAGGCAGAGGAGGTGGTCGAGCTGCTGGGCGAGGTAGGTGGAATACTACAACATGTGGCAAGAAGGGGGAATAGAAGGCTAACGTGGGGGGGCGAAACGACGGCAGGCGAATATCCTCAGTCTGGAAGAGCACTTGATCGATGCGACGACGGACGAGGGCAAGAAGCAGCTCGAGGCCTTGGAGGCGGAGGCGGAGGCGGCGGCGGCGACGACGACATCGACGACGAGTGGCGACGGGCCGTGAAGACGGAGCCAGTCCCCCTTTTTCTTTTTTTTTTCTGACAATCATTCGTTTTTCTTTTTATTCCTGGCTTGTGAACATCATTTTCTTTCGGCATCGTCGTCATGGATACCGAAGTTGATTCGTCGTTTTCTTCGTGGTCCGAATATTGCAGGGAAAAAAAAAAAAAGGTTGGTTGGTTGGTTGGTTGCTTGGGAAGAAGCAACAACACATCACCCATGCATGCATGTATGAATGTATGTGTGTGTACGTCGGAGAAGGAACCGACTCCTCCCTACCCTCTTATCCCCCGAGTCTCCGTGTGTGTCTGTTCCCATCTTCGCTGATATGTCTCGTCTTGTTTTCCTTTTTTTTTTCCCTCTCTCTCCTTGTCTCATTCTTTTCCCCCGGTCTATCTCGTCTTCTTCTTTACCCCTTTCTCTTTTTCCTCTCCTCTTTCTTTTTATCCCCTCTCTTGCCCTATTATGAATTTGGGGGGGACCAAAAAAAAAAGAAAAAAAAAACCCCAAAAGACCGTGGTGATGCGAAATACGTCTGTTGGTCTGAACGAAAGCGTGCGCGGCTCTTTCACGTCAGCTTGCGTACTTACGCGGGGACAGACAGACAGGACACAGACATAAGCTGACGCCGGGGGTCTCCTATTTTAGGCCGCCCCCCCCCCCCCCCCTCCTTGTTCCAGGGCGCAGTCGTACCCCCATACCGACTTACAATAGGGGGCAAGGGGGCGAAACCCCCCTCAAAAAAACGGAAAACAAAGAGAAAGCGGAAGCCAATAGCGGCGCAAACATACCAGGGAAAAGCGTTGGACGGCGTCGAGGAAAAGGCTGCTTTCGAGAGGCGCAATGCCGCAAATGCCCTGGCATGCATAAACGCCCGTTCCGAGTCACCGTTGCTCTGGCCCCCTTGACATGGCATCCCCTCCTTTTCAAGGCCCATTGTTCCCCATCTTTCATTTCCGCCGGCCTTGACTCTCCCATCTGTCCTCTACCATTCTCCCTTCCTTCTTCATGCCTCAGACCTGGGGCAGGGCGGGCAGAAGCGACCATTGACAGGAAAACCACGCTTCCTCTTTAGCTGAGAGCACGATGCCGTCGTTGCGCGCCGTCGTCACGGCTCTGGCAACCGTCGTTGTTGTCGCCGTTCAAGCGGCTCCACAGGCGGCGGCCGGCTCCGATCCCGGCTCCGGCTCCGGCTCCGGCTCCGGCGTGTGCAACAACTCGCCATCGCTATGCAGCCGCCCTTACAACAAGATGACGCATCTCGGCGCGCACGACAGCTCCTTTCTGCGCGACAAGAGCACCAACAACTCGCCGGCCGGCAACCAGTTCAAGAACGCGACACTGGCGCTCGACGCCGGCCTCCGTCTGCTGCAGACGCAGCTCCACAAGGTCGAGTCCGGGCAGACGCCCCAGGAGCGGCTCCGGCTGTGCCATTCGTCATGCGGCATCCTCGACGCCGGACCGCTGGAACGATGGCTCGCGGCCGTGACCGACTGGATGAGCCGCAATCCCAACGACGTGGTGACGCTACTGCTCGTCAACTCGGACCGCGTCCCGGCTCAGGATATTGGCGCCGCCTTTGAGCGCGCCGGCCTCGCTCAGCTGGCTTATAAGCCCCCGCCGGCGGCCAATACGCAATCGACGTGGCCGACTCTGCAGACCATGATCAGTCAGGGCACCCGCGTCGTCGTCTTCGTCACCAACATGCCGACGGCTCCCGACGTGCCGTACCTGATACCCGAGTTCGAGCACATCTTCGAGACGGCCTTTGAGATTACCCAGCTCGACGGCTTCAACTGCACCCTCGACCGGCCCAAGAGCGCCGGTGACGCCGCCGCCGCTCTCGGTGCCGGCTACATGAGCCTCGTCAACCACTTCAAGTACCAGAACGTCGGCATCGGCCTCCTCAAGAGCCTGGCCAGCAGCGTCGGCATCAACTCCAACATCATCATGCCGGACGCGGACCGGGCGGGCGTCGTCAACAGCCCCGCCCAGACGGCGGACGGAAACCTGGGGAGACACGTCGAGCAGTGTCGGTCACAATGGGGGCAGCCGCCTAACTTTGTCCTGGTCGACTTCTGGGACGTTGCTGGACCGCTGGACGCCATCGACACGCTCAATGGAATGCCGGTTGGAGCCGCGTCTGGGCGAAAGGCTGTTGCTCCGGGGCCTGTGACTGCTGCTGCGAGGCGCTCGAGGGGAGTCGTGGCCGCGGTTACGTTGGCTGCGATGGCGGCTGCGTCGACGCTGGTGTTGATGTAGGCGGTCGACCTTTAGGGAGAGTCGAGGGCCTTTGGATGTGTAGGCGGCACAAGCAAAGAAGAAGGGAGAGAGGAAGAAGACCTTCGATACTGTTACTCGGATGAGGGGCCGTCGCTGGACGCAAGGCGTTGGAAGTTGGAGAGGGAAGGAGGGAGGTTATGGAATATGCAACACCGTGTCTGTACCGTCCGAGTCGCACGGTCAGGAGGTCAACTGGTCAGCAGTCAACTGGTGACGAGCCCGCCCTCGACTCTTTTCATCTTCCTTGATCCATCGTCCATCCTGATCCATCATCATAATCTCCCCAAATTGTTTCGCAATGGATTATGCCGCGATTCCTCTCCCTGCCAGGTGCTACGCCGACTTCTGCCTCTTGCCGGTGGGTGCGAAGCCGACGCTGCCATGTGGCAAAGTAGGTAAGCGCTGATACAGAAGACACACAAGGACAGGTGGGAACGGGGACCGCCTCTGTAGCGGCCGAGGTGGCAGCTGTACAGCAGCTGCTGAAGGCGAGCGGGCTTCAGTATAGCATGCACGCGGCGGGCACAACGGTTGGTACGTTTTCTATGCTCTGCAGCCAGATGATACCCAGTCATCTCGTCCCCTCGTTGGGGGGGGGGGAAGGGGGGGGCCCGGACATGCACTCGGCTAACACGCCGGGATTCGACTGCCAAGAGGGAAGCTGGGACGCCGTCATGACCGTCATAGGCAAGGCCCACAGTCTCGTCCACGGCCGGGGCGTCGCCCGGATTCAGTCGTCGATGCGCGTCGGGACCAGGTCGGTTTGCCCCTATCGTGGCGTAGACGACGTGGTCGGACTGAACGATTTTTGCGCAGGACGGATAAGCAGCAGACGGCAGAGGAAAAGGTTCAGAGGGTCGAGCAGTTGCTGCTGGCCAAGGAGGGGCAGCAGAAGTGAAGAAGATGAAGAATGGTGATACGATTTTGGCTGCATGCCTCTTTATATATTCTTCTCGTCGCCAATGCCGGACGGGGAAATTGCCAGTACAGAAATGTAAAAAGAAAAAGAAGAAGAGGCAAAAAAAATTGGCTCAGCCTCGCATCGTCATCTTCTTCTGATTCCTGCGCATCTCCTTCTCCCTCTCCTTCTCGAGATACTTCTTCTGCGCCTTGGCATCCAAGCCCTTGAGCTCAGCGTCACGCTTCGCCTTGCGCGACTTTTCCTTCTCTGCCAGCCGCTCCTCGTTTCGCTCCTCGACATTGGCCTTCTTGAGCTGTGCCACCATGGCCTCGCGTGTGGCCCGCACCTTGCGCATCACCTCGGGCCGGAAGCGCGCCGACTGAACCAGCAGGTCGGGCAGCCGCGCGAAGCAGCCGAGAAGCGGACCCAGAGCGCTGTAGTCGTCGTCGCCGGGTAGTCGGTAGCGTAGGAAGAGCCGCTTGCGAGGGCTCGTCTCTTCCGGAGTCTTGGGCTTATCCGTAGGCTGGTCGCTGATGATGAGGTATTCGAACCAGTCGCCGGCTGCCACGACGGCCGCGATCAGCTCCTTGGTCAGGACCGCCTCGGTGATCTCGGGGCTCTCGCTCATGATGGTCAGCCAGCCGGGAAGCTTGGCGTTGTCCCTGGTGGAAGCGAGCGTCACGTCGTAGCGGTCCTCGCGAACCTTTTGCATCCGTGACTTGTGGACGATGGCCCAGACGAAGTCCTCGTACGTGCTGCGGCCATCTTTTCCGGGCCGGCTCTCTTCGCCGGCCGGCGTCGGCACCGTCAGATGCTCCTTTCCGTCGAAGGGGTAGAGGACGGACTCCATGACGTCGGCCGGCGGAGCGAACATGTCCGACACGACGGAAGCTATGGCCTCGACGGCGGTCATGACGGGATTAAAGCGTTTGACCAGCGTGAGCTTGACGTCCAAAAAGGCGGCATTCTGACGGCCCGTCGCGTACGTCGCAAACTCGAAGAGCGAATTCTCCCGAAGAAGCGGATCGGCATCGACATTGTCCCTATCCATAGTCGGCACACCACCGAAGCCGACGAGGGCGAACTCGGCCCGTAGAACGGGCGCATTGGCTCGAATCCACGCCCTGGCCTTGGCCCGATTCAAGCGAGAGCCCACCAGGTGAAGAAGGAAGATGAGGGCGACGACGGAGAGGATGACGCCCTCGGCCTTGAACTCGGACAGCGAGTGTCGATCCTGTACTCTATACCACTTGGTCCACGGCTGGCCGGTGGGTGAAGCGGCGGCGGCGGCGGCGGCGGCGGCGAGCGTCGCCGTTCCGGGGCCGGGCTGGGGGACGGCTTCGGGCGCGGCTTCGGGCGCGGCGGCGAAGTCGGCGAAGTCTGAAGAGTGAGCATTTTTTCCTCCGTCAGCTGTGCTCGTACCGCGACAGGATCAAAAGATCAAAGGGGGGGGGGGCTCGGGTGGTAAACGTACCGCCGTCGCGCTGCTTGGCTGCTGGCGCCTGGGGTTGGCTGCTACCGCCGCCGCCGCCGCCGAAGATGCTCTGCAGGAGGCGCTGAGCCATGTTGAGCTGGGCGCTACGACGAGGGGAAAGGAGGATGGAGGATGGAGGATGGGCGTGGACTTGGCAGCAGCTTTCCTCCCCTCCTCCCCCCCATCAATTCTAGCATCGGCCCATCGGCTGTGGGGGCTCCGGAGCTGACTAGACCACTTTCGAATTCGTTGTCGGGCCAACGGAGCTTTTTATATACTTTCCAGTCCTCGATGCATGTTTGAAGCTCCTTCGCAGCGCAATCACGAAAGAGGCCAATCTACACCCTCTCACGAAGACGACGAAACCCCGACCATGCCACACACCGCAGCCGCCCGCAAATATGGCAAGTCGTCGAAACGGTCCAAGGCCGAGCGCCTCTTCGCCCAACTCCCACAGAGCCCCGTGCGACGACCGGCCGTCGACGACGTGACGTGCATCGCCGAGAAGCTCGACTCGCTCCACATCAGAAGTGACGCCAGGACGAGGAGGGCGCCGCGACCATCATCATCCCCGCTCAAGATCTCGACGTCGCCGCGAAAGGCGTCTTCATCACCGCGCAAAGATATCGACGGCTCCCTCCGGATCCTGACGTGGGTAGATGTTTGTCCGCCCGGCGACGACATCGTCAAGATTGCAGAGGCTTCATACGCAGAGGTATATCGCGTGAGCAACGAGCGCGGTACGAGCATCATCAAGGCCATCCGTCTCGAGTCGCCCATCAAGCCGCAGACAAAAGCCCAGGTGCGGTCCGGTCTGGTCGACGAAGAGCCACACGCAGAGGA
Organism: Ophiocordyceps unilateralis; assembly: GCA_001272575.2. Lineage (NCBI taxonomy): Eukaryota > Fungi > Ascomycota > Sordariomycetes > Hypocreales > Ophiocordycipitaceae > Ophiocordyceps > Ophiocordyceps unilateralis. The sequence goes on along the minus strand of LAZP02000254.1, from coordinate 13,072 downwards.
GGATGTCGACGGCGAGTTGCAGGTATCCGAGTGGCTGGCCGACGTGCCCGGGTTCGTCGTCTACAAGGAGAAGTATCTGGTCCGCGGAAAGGCCACCAGGCAGCTTCTGGAAACACATCAGGCTTTCCAGCAGAGGATGAAGAGACAGGACCCGAGTCGGGCGCAGTTCTACCCGTCGCCGAGCCGCTATGTCGACGACACCAGCTTTCTCGTCGTCGAGTTGGGTGACGCCGGCACTGCCTTGGAGGATTGGCTTGTCGAAGACGAGAGCCAGCTGTGGGACATATTTCTCCTCGAGGCCGTGGCGCTGGCGAGGGCCGAGCATCTCGCCATGTTCGAGGTGAGGTGGCCAAACCAACCATACATGCCTCTATAGGCGAGACTAACGTGGTCGTGGTAGCATCGCGACTTACACGAGGGAAACATCTGCGTCAGACGCGTGAGCCCTCCGCGGCAGCGAGACGGCGACGGCTTCTTCGGCTATTCCGGCCTCGACATGACCATCCTCGACTACGGCCTATCACGCGCGCAAGACCCATCAGACGACGAGGCCAAGCCCGTGGCATTTGACCTGGAAAAGGACCTCGGCCTCTTCAGCAGCACGCACGCGTCACAGTGCACAGTCTACCGACGAATGCGGTCATACCTCCTGCGCCGAGACCGCAAGTGCATCCCGCCCGACGGACACCGGACGCCTTACGCTCGGGGCGTCGACGGGCCGCTCTCGTGGGACGTGTACGCTCCTTACACCAACGTGCTGTGGCTGGCGTACCTGTACCAGTATCTCCAAGACAGCTTCGGCGGCAAGAAGAGGGAACTCGTGTGCTTCAGGAGGGAGACGAGGGAGATGTGGAGGCATCTGAATCCCGAGGCGCCGGACAAGGTGTCGTGCTTTGGCTCGGCGGCCGACGTCGTCGGTTTCGCCGTGGAGGCGGGATGGATTCGGGAACATCAGCTTGTCGGGACGGGGGCTTCGTTGCTGGACAGGGAGGATAGCATCATTCTTTCGAGCCGAGCCGAGGATGACGAGCGTGCGGGGGAAAGGCCGCCGAGGAGAGCGAGACGAGGAGCGTCGTAGCTTGGGTTCATGGATGAGAGAGAGGTTGATTGCAGTGTTAGTGTTAAGGGCTGAGCGCGCCACACATTGGATTCGTCTCTGCCTCTAGCGGTTCTTCGAGTCCCCTGGGCCGTCGACAGGAACGGGTCGGGGGCGGAGAAATGACACATCCGATCAGCGGGGTGAGTGTGGAGCCAAGATAGTGCAATACCAACAATCGTACAAAGGATCCCTCCCGACTTCGGTACGAAACCGGCGCCAACCAAAGTTCCCCCCCTAGCAGGACCCCGGCCACAGGCGCCCTCGGGTTCGGGCTCTGCGAGCCGAGGCTAACCAACGGAACGGGAATGCAATCTTGTGTGTGTTGACGAACCACATGTCATGGCCCACTGCGGCCGTCGCCTATTGCCATTCCTCCTGCTGATGATGGACGGCATGGCCTATCCTCCATAATAACAGCAGCATCTTGTTCCTCTTCTGCTCTTCCACGTCGTTCCTTGCGACGTGCCGAGTACCTCATATCACACAGGTCAGGCTGACGAGAGAGAAAATAAACACAACATCGACGACAATCAACAGGCCAACGCCGACATCGACAGCCATGACGTCCGTCGACGAAGGCTCCGCCACCGGCCCTTTCGCCGCCACCGATTCTTCGTTGGGCGAGACCTTTCGGCGCAGCCTGCTCTCGTCCTCCCTCTCGGCCTACTCGGTCGGATCTTCGGCCGGCTCCTCGACGGCGGCCCGCCGTTCGTCGCACATATCCAAGACGTACCGTCAGGCCTCAACGCTCTTCCTGACCCGTCGTCTGCCCGAGGCTCTGACGACGCTGACTCCCCTCATCGTCCCGGGCGACAACGGCGAGCCCGCGCCCGTGGCCAAGGCCTCACGCACGTCGCGCATCAAGGTCTGGAGCCTTTACCTGACCATCCTCCATGCCGTCGTGGAGATGAACCCCGACGACGGTAAGGAGGCCTTTGGCAATCAGGATTGGAGGGCTCTATGCGCCAAGGTTCGAGACGGTCTCGTCTGGGAGGAGGTCGTGCGGGACGGCTACCACGGCGTCGAGGGAGATGTCGACTCTGACGTCGTCATCAATCTGTGAGTATTTGGCTCAGGCTTCTTGTCGCCTTGTCATTTTTTTCCTCCTTTTGGCCGTGCTGATGGATGTTATGCCACCAGGGCGACGCTCCTCTTGGCGCACGCGCGCGACCAGACCTTGAACCAGCGCAGGCTCGAGGCTTACCTGGCCACGTCTAACACGCCCGACCTCGACCTGACCGGCCAGATGGATACGTCGCCCGTTCCACGGTCCCATGCTGGGCCGCGATATCGGTCACCCGCTCCGGGCACGAGCGGCGCCGACACGCCGCGGGATCTCAACGCCCGGGTCAAGATACTGGAGCTGTACACGCTACACGTTCTGCTGCGCAACAACGAGTGGGACTACGCCCGCGAATTTATCAGCGTCAGCTCCGTCCTCGACGACGAGCGGCGCGAGGCCTTTCTCCAGGCCCTCGAGAGCCTGCAAGAGGAGCAGCAGGAACAAGAGCGGTTGGAACGGGCGGAGCGCCGCCGCCAAGAGGAGCAGCTGCGCCGCCAAATCGACGACGCGAGACGCTTGCGCGCCGAAAACGAAGAATGGGAGCGGAGACGACTGGACGAGGCGCGTCGGACGCGGCGTCCCAGCACAGAGGTCGACTACGGCGTCCAAGGGAGTCCGACTCCCGATGCCCGCCTTGGCAGCAGGCCGCAGCAGCGGACGTCGCGCATACCCGCCTCCTCATCTGGCGGTAAGCCCGCGGTGCCCAGGACGTTTACGGCGCGCGCGGGCATGATATTGTCCCGGCTACGGGCCGTCCTCGACGGGCTCGCCGCCTCGCTCAACGGGAATCCGGCCTTGTTGGCGAGGCTGCTCGCCTTTGTCGTCGGCCTGTTGGTCCTGGTAGGACACGGCGGCATCAGACATCGGATACAGCGCGTGCTGGGAGCGTCTTGGACCAAGTTCAAGGCTACGGCGGGCATGGGCACCAAGATCAGCTACATATGAAGCGGATCACACGGCGACGAGCTATTTTTCTTTTGTAACAACACTTTCCCACATGTCGATGAAGAAGGCCCTTCGACGGAGGACGGCCAGATGGGAAAAAAAAAATTAAGATTTTTCATATTATATCCGGTGGTGGAGTGGCCACAGTCAATGTGCATAATGAAGGGCGGCTGCCTTGGAAAAAGCGAGTTTCTTGGGTATATAAATCCTTGTGAATCCTTTACGACATGGCTCTATCGCAACATGTCAAACCGTGACGCCGTCAACACCTCATCCCCCCTTCAACTTCCAATGGCGTCGAGAGCCTAGCTTAGTAGTTGGACGACCGATTGGTCTTCTTTTGATAGAAAAGCTGCGTAAGAAGACGAGTCAACACCAATTTCTCGTGAAGGACGGGCGCAGTCTCGGAGTCATCAGCTCGTACATCGGTACGGGAGCTCCCAAGGTTTATGATCTTGGGGCAACCATCGCGGTCCTTTTCGAGACGGGTGCATTCGAAGCAGTAAAAGGCGTCGGAGATGCCCTCGCCGCCGCAGACGACACACTTATTCTGATAGTTGCCGAAGCTGCACTCGTCGCAGATGCGGACGAGGGTGGTGGGACGAACGTAAGAGTCGCAGACGGGGCATTTACCGTCGCATTTATCGCAGAGGCGACCGATGGCGATGCCGGGCTGCTTGCGGCACATGACGAGATCACTGCGAGGGTTTCCAGTTAGTTCTAGAGAGCTGCGGCGGATGGGAAAGGGGACTTGCTACTCACGGGTGGTGGCGAGACATGCTGGTTTCGATAGGGGGCAAGGAGAGAGCCTTCAAAGAGATGCAATGATATTTTGTAATTAAAGATTGAGGGTTTCAAAAAAATCTGGAAAGAAAGAAACGAGGTTGGATGAACGAGGTTGCGTGGGCTGACGATGGAGAGAAACGGAGGCGGGTTAGTTTGTTGTTTTATCAGCCTTATCTATGGGCAACTGGTGGCAGTCACCAGTCACAGGCCCCAATTGCGGGCAGCTGGCAGCAGAAGGTAAAAGTGGGGCAAGACCATCGACATCTGCCTGCTCCATCCTTTGAGCCATCCACAACTAGACATAAATTCAGGAGGAGATGGAGACGCTGAGCGTCGTCAAAACACCAGCCATGACGACCCCAGGCCAGTGCGTATCACTTCCCCTCCCCTCTTTGTTGGCCATGGTCGAGTTTAGCCAGGCCATCCACACTAAGTCTTTTCCCTTATCTAGAGAGCCATGCTCGGCATCACCCAGCCGCGAGGACAGCAGCCGAAAGCGCAAAGCGCCATCGACGTCATCAACCACGACGCCGGCGCCTCCTTCGCGCCCACCGAAGCGAACCAAGCCGACGAGAGAAGAAGCCGTCGAGCGGCAGCGCAGAGCCTCGCAGGCAGAGGACAAGAATCGAGGCAGACGGCTGTTCGGCGGTCTGCTCAGCGCCCTCGCCGGCGGTGGCGGTGGCGGATCCGCTCAGCAGCAGCAGCGGCGCAGACAGGAGATTGAGCGGAGACAGCTCGATAAGATTCAGCAGCAGTCGGCTGAGAGCGATAAGCTCAGGACGGAAAGGCGGGCGGCGCTCAACAAGATCCGTCTGGAGAGGCAGATTGTGTGGGAAGAGCAGGTGGTGAGCTTTTTACCTCTTCCCCCCCCCCTCCCTTATCGTTTGCTGGTTGAGGCGAGGAAAGTGGAGGCTGAGAATAGCTGTGCGCTTCAGATGCACTTCAGACATGCCAAGGATTTGAAGCTTGCGCAGTTTCTACGGACGAGATGCAGGCCCGAAATTGTAAGTTGCCTTTTCCCTTTTTTTTTTTTCCATGTCCACCCTTTTCAGACGTCCATCTTCTTCACCGACGTCGGTTTCTCATCTCGAAACTGGGCAGTTATTTCTCCCCTGGAAGCTTACCCGGGGCGAGGAGGACACCATCGCGGCCCAGGTCAGAGACTGCAAGGCCAGAATCGCCACCGAGCTGCAAGACTTTACGCTCCGGCAGGAGCAGCACCGCAAGCGGCACGGGCCGGCGACGGCTACCGAGCACGAGTCATCGGCTCCGATAGAGCAGCAGGAGCCGGTGTCGGAGACCGGCAAGGAGGAGCGGGAGCCGGAAGTGGACGACGAGGCCCGGGGGGACACGGTCGATGCGGCGTCATCGTCTTCGCCTACCAAGCCTTTGTCCGGCCCGAGTCCTGTCTTGCCAGCGGTCAAGGCGAAGGCGTTGGCGGATGCGCACCAGGATGCTCATGATGATTCCGGGGATATTCTGGTGGAGGCCGATGAGGACATGGTCATTTACTAATCTCATGCCTTGACACGGGCTTCAGCCACGGGGCCGTCGCCGAAGGTGATTTTGTGACGGCGGCACATCGTCTCCTCCCACTTCACGGGGGCGTACATTTGCGTCGCTGTGATGGGAGGCCGTTTCTCTTGCTTGCTTGGCTCTCTACCTAGGTAGGTAGGTAGGTAGGTAGGTAGGTAGGTAGGTAGTCAAGTGACTGACTGACTGACTACCTGGGCTTTACTGAAGACTCTCTGTGTATAAGTAGGTAGGTAGGTAAGGTAAGGTAGGTGGGTAGTAGGCGAAACGCTCTCGTCCGCTGTAGTAGGTAGGTAATATCCGGTATTCATTTTCCTGGCGAGGAGGAAGTGCACGTCCAAGTTACAGCGACTACCTACCTACCTACCTACCTACAAGAAGAGGCGAGGCGAGTTAGAGGTTGGGAGAGAGGACATGGAGAAGCCCGGGGTTCGGAAAAACGTCCTTGGCCTCTTTCCCCCCCCCCATCCCTCACACCGTTATCAGCTTCGACGGACAAGTAAGCGTGCGTCTGACTACCTACCTACCTACCTACCTACTATGATATAGCAAACGACGTGCGCGCCACCACCACCCGGCCGGCGTGTTCCCACCTCACGAGCCGACGGCCGAGGCGTCGTGCATTACGCCACTTCCCCGCTCGAGATGACGTTAGGTCAATTGACACATATAAAAAGCAGTGGCATTCCCACATGGCCATTTGACTACGAGGTAGGTACGAAACAGCGCGCAAAGTCAGACAAGGCCGCAAGATATAATCATGCAAGTCGATAAGCTGCGTCCAGGCAACGACCCGCGCGTGCGTCGCGAAGAGGCCACAGTCAACGGCAAGACGTACAGCTACGTCGTGGGCGAACCGTCCGACACGCCGCCCGTCGACACCGTCTTTCTCATCCACGGCTTTCCGGACCTGGGCTTCGGATGGCGCTGCCAGGTTCCCTTCCTCATCGGGCTGGGCCTGCGCGTCGTCGTGCCCGATATGCTGGGCTACGCCGCCAGCGACAGCCCCAAGGACCTGCGCCAATTTTCCCGCAAGGCCATCTCCGACGACATCAAGGAGCTAGCCGCCATCTTGGTGGGCCATCAGCCCATCATCCTCGGCGGACACGACTGGGGCGGCGCTCTGGTTTGGCGGATTGCCTTGTGGCACCCGAAATTAGTCAAGGCTGTATTCAGCGTCTGCACGCCCTTCTTCAACATCCCGACATCCCGCTTCGTCTCTCTGGAGCAGCACCTTGCCGACGGCAACTTGACCCACTTCCAATATCAGCTGCAGTTCAAGGGTCCCGACGTCGAGAACGTCATCCAGGGCAAGGAAAAGATTCGTCAATTCCTCAGCGCCATGTACGGCGGAACTGACAACAACGGCGAACTTGGCTTCTCTACCGAACAGGGCGTCTTGCTGCATAAGCTGCCCGAGATTGGCAGCCCGCCGCTGCTGTCGGAAGAGGAGCTCGACTATTACGTCGACCAGTACATGCTTCAGGAGGCTCCCCAGCTGCGCGGGCCGCTCAATTGGTACCGCATGAGCCAAATTGACTGGGAGGAAGAGCTTTCCATGGCCGAAAACAAGCCCGTTTTGGAGATGCCAACCCTCTTCATCGCCGCAACCGAAGACATTGCACTTCCGCCATCCTTGTCTGCCGGCATGGAACGGCACATGACCAACCTGACGAGAGGAGAGGTCCAGAGCTCGCACTGGGCGCTGACACAGGCACCCGACGCCGTCAATGAGCAATTGGGCAAGTGGCTGAGTCGTTTTCTCAAGCTCGATGCCCGATCGGTCTTGTGAGGATTCCGCGAGTACATGACTCGTTGCCGCAAGGGTACAAGGCTTCGGGAGCTCGGCACGGCTGGAATGTTGGAGCCGACGGCGGACGATGCTCACTTGAGAGTAAATTTTTGCCCGGCGACGACGGGTGCCTTTGTACTTGTCTTTTTGTTTGGTTTGCCGCACATGGCACAGGCTTTTCGAGGTGCTGTCAATGACGTAGTGGCCGAGTTGGGCGGGCTGTGACTCACCGTCGTTTTGATAGGCACAAGTGTGGCAGAATGTATGGCCTTGAGTTATTCTAGTCTTGCATTTGGTGCATGAGCTGACAGTGAGCGTCAGCCTGGCTGCCTCGTGAAGCACTAAGCGGCGTCAATGTACTGACCTCGCGTACTGAGCGTAAGGGTTCTTGGCCGATTTCGAGAGAAGTTTGCTCTGCATAATCGATGAGCACCTGCAGCCGCTGGCGACGGGGAAAGCGGGTGACTTGCCTTGGCGATGCCCGTCTGCCCAAGCGTCGTCGACTTGGTGGTCTTGGATGACGAGGCTGAGGCGGGCGAGCCGTAGTAGATGTCACTCTTCTTCTTGACCTCGGGCGTGGCGAGCGTGGTGCTCTTGAGCTTTTGGCATTTGGCGCAGACCATGGCGACGGCGGGAAGCGTTGGAGGGGATGAGATGGGATGAGTGAGGTTGAGGGATGACGTGGGTTGAGAAGGACTCGAGCTTCTAGGTAGGTAGTAGTGGAAACCAACTGACGGAACGGATACGCTACAGTGTGTACAAATGGGCTGGTACGGTGTCCATGATTCCGACGCTGTTCAGCGTATTGAACCGGCCTGTATAGCACTAACGGAGCTCGCCTCACAGGGTCTACGGTCTACCAGTCAGAGTGGATAGGCTTCTACCCATTGGATGTCCCCGGCCCAGGCACCCCTGCCCCCGAGCGGACAGTGCTCTGTCGTGGCTGGGCAATCAGTGGCTGGGACTAGATTCAGGGCCTGCAGCGGGGAGATTGGCTGGATGAGATGTCAAAACTTGCTTTTTGGCGACGACCAAAGGAGCCCATCCTCAAGCCTCACAGGCTACTTACTACCTACCTACTGTACTGATCTACCTACAGTATACAGCCCCAAAGCCTCGTTCACCTGGCGGGAGACAAAGGCTCGGACCGAGAGCAGATGAAGGACGCTCGCCTCGCATCGTGTCGAGTCCCCGTCCATCCTCCGCCGGCGCCGGGGCTGTGCAGCGAAATTGCAGACAAAGGACAGCGGGCCCGCCCCTTTGCCAGCTGTATCCGCCGAGGAAGAAAAAAAAACAAGGCGGCCGTCACGGTCTGCATGAGGTTCTCCGACCTGTTCCGATCCTCCGCTACCTCTCGTCGCCGCCCTTCATGGCTGGGCCTCCGTCCAGACATGACGCCCACCACGGCGGCGCCCACCACGGCGGTTCCTCGCTGAAGCGTGAGGACTTGCTGCTGGATCTCGACAGCGATCAACCGGCCTATAACGACGGCCAGCGTTCGACTCTCACTGATGACGACCTGCTACGCGCTCACGCCCTCGACGACACCCCGCCTCAGCGCCGCCCATCCGTCTCCTACGACGACTTCGTCGGCGCCTCGGGCCCATCGTCTGGTCCCTCGCCCCTGACGCCTCACACCCCTTATCTGGCCAAGCACTACAGTCAGACGTCGGATCTCGACCACTACCAGCGATACGTGGACGATTTCGACGACTATCCCGCCGACGCCGACTCGTACTATCACCGCGCCGCCTCGGCCGCCCCCGGCCAGCCGGCCAGGAACAACGCCAGGAATCGCAACAGCGTCCTGAGTCTCGGCGGCGGCCTGCTAGGAAGGGTCAAGAATAAGCTCGGCATGGGCGAGGGATACTCGGAGATGGATCTGCCGCTGACGGAGCCCGGACAGGAGCGCCTAGCCTCCGCCGCCTCTGCCTCCAACGGCTCCCAACACAAGAACCCCAACAAGGCCAGCAAGTTCGACATGGGAAACTTCAAGTTCGGCTTCGGCCGCAACAAGCCAGACCCGTCGACGCTCGGCCCTCGCGTCATCCATCTCAACAACCCGCCGGCCAATGCGGCCAACAAGTACGTCGACAACCACATCTCGACGGCCAAATACAACTTCGCCACCTTCTTGCCCAAGTTCCTGCTCGAGCAGTTTTCCAAATTCGCAAACGTCTTCTTCCTCTTCACCGCCGGCCTCCAGCAGATCCCCGGCCTGTCACCGACGAACCGCTACACCACCATCGCCCCCCTTCTCATCGTCCTCTTCATATCGGCCGGCAAGGAGTTGGTCGAGGACTACCGCCGTAAGCAGGCCGACAATGCCCTCAACACCTCAAAGGCCCGCGTCTTGCGCGGCTCCAGCTTCACCGAAAACAAATGGATCGACGTCGGCGTCGGCGACGTCATCCGCGTTCAGTCCGAGGAGCCCTTCCCCGCCGACCTGGTGCTCCTGGCCAGTTCCGAGCCCGACGGCCTCTGCTACATCGAGACGGCCAACCTCGACGGCGAGACGAACCTCAAGATCAAGCAGGCCCTGCCCGAGACGTCGGCCATGGTGTCGCCCAGCGAGCTCAGCCGGCTGGGCGGCCGCATCAAGTCGGAGCAGCCCAACAGCAGCCTCTACACGTACGAGGCTACGCTGACCATGCAGGCCGGCGGCGGCGAGAAGGAGCTGGCCCTCAACCCGGAGCAGCTGCTGCTGAGGGGCGCCACGCTGAGGAACACGCCCTGGATCCACGGCGTCGTCGTCTTCACCGGCCACGAGACCAAGCTGATGCGCAACGCCACGGCGGCGCCCATCAAGCGGACAAAGGTCGAGCGCCAGCTCAACTGGCTCGTTCTGGTGCTCGTCGGCATCCTGCTGGTGCTGAGCGTCATCTGCACCATTGGCGACCTGGTGCTTCGCAGCGTCCAGGGCGACGGGCTGCAGTACCTTTATCTCGACAGGATCAACAGCGCCGGCAATGTGACGCGCACCTTTGCCCGCGACATGGTGACGTACTGGGTACTCTTCTCGTCGTTGGTGCCCATCTCGCTCTTCGTCACGGTCGAGCTGGTCAAGTACTGGCACGGCATCCTCATCAACGACGACCTCGACATGTACCACGACAAGACGGACACGCCGGCCACGTGCCGGACCTCGAGCCTGGTTGAGGAGCTGGGCATGGTCGAGTACGTCTTCTCGGACAAGACGGGCACCCTCACCTGCAACCAGATGGCCTTTAAGCAGTGCACCATCGCCGGCATCCAGTACGCCGAGGAGGTGCCCGAGGACCGGCGGGCGGCGTCGCTCGACGACGCCGACAGCACCATGTACGACTTTGGCCGGCTCCGGGCCAACCTGGCCGAGGGCCACGAGACGGCGGGGGCCATCGACCATTTCCTGACGCTGCTGGCCATCTGCCACACCGTCATCCCCGAGATGACGGACAAGGGCCAGGTCAGGTACCAGGCGGCGTCCCCGGACGAGGGCGCGCTGGTGTCGGGCGCCGTCGACCTCGGATACCGCTTCACGGCGCGCAAGCCGCGATCCGTCATCATCGAGGCGGGCGGACGGACTCTCGAGTACGAGCTGCTGGCCGTGTGCGAGTTCAACTCGAGCCGGAAGCGCATGTCGGCCATCTACCGGTGCCCGGACGGCAAGATCCGCTGCTACTGCAAGGGCGCCGACACGGTGGTGCTGGAGCGGCTCAACGACAAGAACCCGCACGTCGAGGCGACGCTGCGGCACTTGGAGGAGTACGCGTCCGAGGGCTTGCGGACGCTGTGTCTGGCGATGCGCGAGATACCGCAACAGGAGTTTGACGAGTGGTACCAGGTCTTCGACGCGGCGGCGACGACGGTCGGCGGCAACCGGGCCGAAGAGCTGGACAAGGCGGCCGAGGTCATCGAGCACGACCTGTTTCTGCTGGGGGCGACGGCCATCGAGGACCGGCTGCAGGACGGGGTGCCCGAGACGATCCACACGCTGCAGCAGGCCAACATCAAGGTGTGGGTGCTGACGGGCGACCGACAGGAGACGGCCATCAACATTGGCATGAGCTGCAAGCTGCTGAGCGAGGACATGATGCTGCTCATGGTCAACGAGGAGACGGCGTCGGCGACGGCGGACAACCTGCGGCGCAAGCTCGAGGCGATCCGGACGCAGGCCGACGGCACCATCGAGACGGAGACGCTGGCGCTCATCATCGACGGCAAGTCGCTGACGTTTGCCCTCGAGCGGGAGCTGGAGAAGACGTTCCTCGACCTGGCCGTCATGTGCAAGGCCGTCATCTGCTGCCGCGTGTCGCCGCTGCAGAAGGCACTGGTGGTGAAGCTGGTCAAGAAGTATCAGAAGGAGTCGATCCTGCTGGCCATCGGCGACGGTGCCAACGACGTGTCCATGATCCAGGCGGCGCACATCGGCGTCGGCATCAGCGGAATGGAGGGTCTCCAGGCGGCACGGAGCGCCGACGTGGCCATCGCCCAGTTCCGGTACCTGCGGAAGCTGTTGCTGGTGCACGGCGCCTGGAGCTACCAGCGCGTGAGCAAGACGATACTGTTTTCCTTTTACAAGAACATTGCGCTGTACATGACGCAGTTTTGGGTGAGTCGTGTCCCTGTCTCTTGTTCTTCTTGTTCTTGTTCTTCTTGTTCTTGTTCTTCGACTTCTACTTCTACTTCTTCGTCTTCTCGTCCTTCTTCTCCTTCTCCTTCTTCTTCTTCTCCTTCTCCTTTTCCTTTTCCTTTTCCTTCTCCTTCTCCTTCTCCTTCTCCTTCTCCTTTTCCTTCTTCGGCGCTGACCCCTCTCCATCAGTACACGTTCCAAAACGTCTTCTCCGGCCAGGTCATCTACGAGTCGTGGACGCTGTCGTTTTACAACGTCTTCTACACGGTGCTACCGCCGCTGGCGCTCGGCATCCTCGACCAGTTCGTGTCGGCCCGGTTGCTGGATCGCTATCCGCAGCTGTACATGATGGGCCAGAACAACTACTCGTTCAAGCTGCGCGTCTTCGCCGAGTGGATCGGCAACGCCTTTTACCACTCGCTGCTCCTCTACATCTTCTCCTGGCTCATCTGGTCGGGCGACCTGGTCATGGGCGACGGAACGACGGCCGGCCACTGGGTCTGGGGCACGGCCCTGTACGGAGCCGTGCTCCTGACGGTGCTGGGCAAGGCGGCGCTGGTGACGAGCAACTGGACAAAGTACCACGTGCTGGCCATACCCGGAAGCATGGCCATCTGGTTCGTCTTCATCGCCGCCTACGGCTCGGTGGCGCCCCTCGTCGGCCTCTCGACCGAGTATCGCGGCGTCGTGCCCCGTCTGTTCTCGAGCCCCGTGTTTTGGCTACAGACGGTGGCGCTGGCGACGCTGTGTCTGCTACGCGACTTTTCGTGGAAGTATGCCAAGAGGATGTACCGGCCGCAGACGTATCACCACATCCAGGAGATTCAAAAGTACAATATTCAGGACTACCGACCGAGGTGAGTATTCTTCTCTTCTTCTCTCTTCTCCTTCTCCTTCTCCTTCTCCTTTCTCAGAGTCACCCACTGACGGACCTCAGGATGGAACAATTTCAAAAGGCAATCCGCAAGGTGCGGCAGGTGCAGCGCATGCGCAAGCAACGAGGCTACGCCTTCTCCCAGGCCGACGAGAGCCAGACGCGCGTGCTGCAGGCCTACGACACGACCAAGAACCGCGGCCGGTACGGCGAGATGGAGAGCTCCAGGGCGGCGGCGCCGAGGAGGTGAGAAAAAGGGTTTGGGGGGAGGGGACCCTCGCAAAAGGAGTCTCGTTGATGTGGGCTCGGCGTTTGTGGCGGGTCGTTCCTTGTTGGTTTCTTTTTTTTTCTTTTTCTTTTTTTCTTTT
>LAZP02000253.1:0-27018 GCA_001272575.2 Ophiocordyceps unilateralis | reverse complement strand
CTCGTGTCAAGTCACTGTAGGTAAGTACTAGGAAGATAGGTGGTAGTACGGCCACAATGATTTCCTCGAATCAGCAAGCCGTCAAAAGCTCCATTATGCCTGTCACCTGTTTCATCACCTATAGGAAGATACCTGGCAACCCTTACCGCGAGTTAGGCAACCGAAAATCGAAACAAACGCTCTACTAAGGTAGAGGCAGGTAGTACTCCAACTGTCCCTTCACACCTAGGTACCTACCTCCCTACCTACCTAGGTAAGATAGGTAGGTAGGTAAGTAAGTGCTCAGCGCCACCATCGCCAACCCGCCTCAGCCTCATGGCTCGTAAGGCGCCGCGCCTGGCCCGAAGATCAGGTGCGGCTTCCTCTTGGCCAAGTCCATTATCGTCACAGCAAAGACGCCGTTGGCCCACGCAAACCAACTGCGTGTGTACTGCTTGATGCGATCCACGTCGACGCTCTCGTGCACGAGACCCAGCTGACTCGACTTTAGCACGAGGTCCAGACATTCCTTGATCTCAGTGTCGTCGTCGGACGTCTGTGCCTGCATCAGCACGCTCATCGGCCACGCGTTGCGCAACCCTATGTGAGGTCCTGTGAAAGGACGGTCAGCCTAAGCCCAGCTCGAGCAAGCTTTTCTTGCCAGACAAACCTCCGATGCCCTTGAACTCCTTGCCAGCCAAGAAGTAAGGGTTCCCCTTCCTATCCAGTATCATCCGCCGTGTGTTTTGATACACGGCGTCTTTGCCGTCGCAGAACCCCATGACGGGAAGAGCAAGCAACGACGGATAGTTGGCGTCGTCCATGAGAATCGATGAGCCGTATCCGTCGACCTCGTAGGCAAATACTTTGCCGTACTTCTTGTGCTGGACCACGCCGTGCTCAAGTACACCTGTTCGGATCTGCTCGCTCCACTTCTGCACCGTCGCCGCCAGCGAGCTCTTCCCCAAGGCCTGAAGAAGCTTGGACGTCCGGCCGAGCTCAACCGACATCATAGCATTAGCCGGGATGAAAAAGCCCAGAATGGTGGCGTCGTCGCTCGGTCGGAACGCGGACCGGACCAGGCCCGTGCCGTCGTTGAGCGGATTCCCCACGCCTTGCAGAGCCAGCGTTTCCGTCCCGGTGTTGGTCATGCGCTGAAAAGTGTAGTCGTTTCTGACGTAGGCGCCAGTGTCCGAATTGAACGTCGACTGTGACTGTTGCTGGAGGACCCCGATCACAGTGTTGATGGCCAGGAACCAGCGTTGAGTGGCAAACTTGGTTGATGCCGTATGGTCGTAGAAGTCGTTGGCGAGCGCCAGAAAATGGGCCAGAGAGTCCAGCTCGTACTTGCACTCGAAGACGGCGCTCGGTTCGTAAACCGGATGGACCGTGTCGTCCTGGCCATTGGACGAGACTGGAAGCTTGCTGATGGGAGGCGGCTGGAAGGCGTTACAGTAGGGAGACTCGATGACGTACTCGGACTGGGTGTTTATGGCGCCCAGGATCAAGTCAAAGATGGCCGGGTCCTTGCTGGCGAGAGCTTGATAAGGACGCAACTGGTTTGTCGAGTCCCGCAGCCACTCGGCCACGATGTCACCCGTGATGATAAAGGACTGAGGTCCCTCCCACGCTCCCTCGTCCTGAGCATAGTGAAAGCCATCGGTGCGGACGAAGCCGTTGTCCTTTCCCCTAGTGTGGAACTTGACCGTCGTGTCGGTGGTCGAGGGGAACGCGTTTTCGAACAGACGGGCCATGTCCGGGTCCGTCATCTTGGATGTCACCTCCTTGATGACCCGTTCGATCTCTTGCGAGCTAAAGGTGCGGCATCGTGGATCAGGCCGCTGAAAGGGCAATTTGAGCTTCCCGGTGCTCGGTGGTTGGCTGCGTAGAGCACGTCAGACTGAAGCAAACAAGACTGGGTCAACGCGACTCACTGGGCCGTTGCCGCGTATGCCGCGTAATTGGGACAGGCCTCGGCGTATCTTCCAGCCGGTATCTTGCCTCCGGCGCCAGCAACTGGGCCGCTCAGGCTCAAGCACAGCCAACTGGCGGCGAGCAGCTGCAACATGATGAAGGCCCGGGGCGACGACGTCTCCGGATTTCGGATGTTTGGAGACTGCAAGTCGCTCGACACATTGACGCTCGAAGACGCAGTCAACCCTGAACCGTAGCCTGCGGCATACCGCTTGGTATCCGCCAAACCTGAGGCTAGGTGGCAGCTTGCTTCACATCTTGCTGACCGATGCTTTGCGGCTGCAGTTGAAGGGGAGGTGTCTCAAGGAGATGCCTCAGGCACTAACGCATCTCGCTTACCCTACCTACATACCTACCAACCTACCTACCTGTCTCCCGAGCGCATGACTCCAGATACGACCGCCACCAGACAAACGAATATAGTGCTTAAGAATGCATTTTGACACACATCTGCTTTCTGGCCTTTTCAGGCGTCTAGTGGACCCGACGTTGCACAGCAATTTTACCCCTCCCGAGAGGAGTATAGTTCGAGGGTTCTGACTTGGCAGTGACCCGAAACTTTCATCCTAGTACCAGCAGCTTGCGAGTGGTCGCAGGAAAAATTAAGTCACGAGATCAAGATACACATGCTAGGAACTCTAGAGCGCACAGACGCGCAGGCAGGGATGCACTGTTTCCCTTCCCTTTCGTACACGTCATTCGACTAGCAAGTGAAGAAGTGTGCTGGTTAAACCGACATTCGTTCTAGTACTTACCTACAATCAATCTACTACCTAAGGCTTGGAACACATTATCCGCGATTACGTACTCGTTCCTCCAACCATTAGTCGCTTACCAACCGGTTGCTGATTCGCCAGAACGCACTTGACGATCCTTGGACGAACGATGCTCTAGAGTCTCGAGGATTTGTCGATGTTTTTCCGTCAGGATGGTATACAATCTGCCCTCTCTCCATATTTGACGGGCCTTCCGCACCAAAAAAAAACTCCGCAGTAGAGTCCTCAAAATCTGTCGGTCCCATTTCTAAGTGATGACGAAAGTATAAGTGGCTTTGTGTGTTCCTGAGAGAAACCTGTGATAAGTAGTTGTCTCTGACGGCTTGAACTGGTCATCCCCAGCGCAATTAGGAGAATAGGTCCACTGGCACTGAATCTATGCCTGAGGCATGAAGTAATGCTTATGTAAGCGACTTCTTTTGATTTTCGTATCAACCTCCTCCATCATCTTCGGACCAGCGCCTTCGAATTTCAGCCGGGAGCCTCCGTCAATGACTCACTTCCGCATCGCCGGTCTTACGTCTTTCTTTCATGGCGTCCGGCGCGCCGGGCGCCGAAGCGGCTGTCGGATCGGATGCGCCGCGAGAAAAGGGCAAGGCGACGCCCGAGACTCTAAGGACCGGATGCATCGCCTGGGTAGGCAAGGAGGGTCAGCCGCGTCGAGCCGAGATCCTCAGCATCAAGGAGACAAAAAGCGGCAAGCAGTTCTACTGCAACTTTGACAACTTCAACAAGCGACTCGACGAGTGGGTTCCCGTGTCTCGGATAGACTTCAGCCAGGACGTGGAATGGCCGAACCCAGAAAAGGACAAAGCGAAAGAGGCACAGTCTAAGAAGGCGCCGTCAGCGAAGAAGAAGAAGGCATCTTCGCAGAAGAAGTCGCAAAAACGCGCCTCAAAGCGGGAGCAGTCGGTTCATTCCGAGGTCACCACCCCTCACTCTCACCCCTGGACCGGTTTGTCCGCCCATCTACTTGGAGTCCTCAAGCGCGCATTGGCTAACTGCATCGCAACGCAGAGTTCGTAGAGTCGCAGGGTCATCGGAAGTCTTCGTCGATCGGGCCTGAAGGAGATGTGCAGACGGCATATCACCGCCCGCCCAGCATCGAGGCCAGCGCCGAGGCCAGTGCTACACCGGCCGCGGCGGACGAGGGAGACGTAGACGATAAGGAAGATGCCAGGAAGAAGGATGATGGCGGCAGCTTCAGTCGCGCCGAGGAAATTGAGAAGCTGAGAACATCGGGCTCCATGACGCAGAACCCTACAGAGGTGTCGCGTATTAGAAACATCTCCAAGGTTCAATTTGGGAAATTCGATTTGTTTCCGTGGTATTTCACGCCGTACCCCGAGTTGTTCAGCCAAGAGGACATCATTTACCTCTGCGAGTTCTGCTTAAGCTATTACGGCGACGAAAAAGCCTTTCAGCGACATCGGCGAAAGTGCACGCTGCAGCATCCACCGGGCAACGAAATCTACAGAGACGATTATGTGTCGTTTTTCGAAATCGATGGCCGCCGTCAGCGAACTTGGTGCCGGAACCTTTGCCTTCTCTCCAAGATGTTCCTCGACCACAAGACTCTCTACTACGACGTCGATCCTTTCCTCTTCTACGTCATGACGACCCGGAGCGAAAAGGGCTGTCACATCGTGGGATACTTTTCCAAGGAGAAGGAGAGCGCGGACGGATACAACGTGGCCTGTATCCTCACACTCCCGCAGTACCAGAGAAAGGGGTTTGGAAGGCTGCTGATACAGTTCTCGTACGAGCTGTCCAAGGTCGAAGGCAAGCTGGGGTCGCCTGAGAAGCCGCTCTCGGATCTGGGTCTACTGAGCTACCGCCAGTACTGGTCTGAAAATATCCTCGAACTGCTACTGAGCTACAACGAGCGCGACGACAAGGTGACCATCGAGACCATCTCGACGGCGCTGGCCATGACGACGCAGGACGTCGAGCACACCCTGCAGGCGATGAGGATGCAGGTCTACCACAAGAGCGAACACAAAATCGTCATCCCCGAGCGGCTCATCGAGCAGATGGACAAGCAGAAGCTCAAGCAGAAGAGGGTCCTCGACCCGGAAAAGATACAGTGGAAGCCGCCGGTGTTTACCGCCTCGAGCCGAACCTGGGGCTGGTGATGATTAAAGATTGCCCTGATTGGGCTCGGCCGCATCTTGAGCGCGCTCGCTTTTTTTTCGGGCAGCTTACCCTTCGGCAATGCCCGGCACGTGGAGACTTCATTTTATAGAGTTGTTGATACCCCCGTCGGATGCCGGCGTCATTGACCGTGGGCGATTGAAGATGCAGATGGCGGCCCGAGGTAGGCAGATGCTCACACCAATATGCAAGAGCTGCTTGTCTCACACGATGCCGATAGGGAAAGGAGGCAAGTCATTGCTCTCTCAACACGGTATGCAACGTAGATGCGGGCCATTTGCGAGTCAAGCTTCTGTGAAAAATGACGTACTTGGTCTACCACATACATTTTATTCTCATGACCGTACTGGAAGCGTCAATGGTATCATCAACGGCGACTCGTCAGGGGGGCCGTCCAAGCTGCAAGATTTCGAAAATGAGATATTCGTGGTCCATGTGTGCCTCGATGATCCTGACCGCAACCCATGATGACTCCAAACCCATCACGGCAGCAATGAAATAGGTATTCAGATCAAGTTGCAACTTGTTCGCTCATCCCCAACGGGAACCCGCCAGGGATGTCAAGTGAAACAGAAAACATGGCTCTAATGGCTGACAACATGGGGTGTAATTATAGAATCGTGGATCAACACATCGAGGGGTAGGTAGGACAAGGCCCTCAACAGGAGCAGCCATCAGGGGCGGACTGCGGTTGGCTCTTGACGTCGATCACTGCGAGCACGTGTCAGAAGCAACGATTTCGCCCTCGGCTAGACGGACTGAGGAGGACTTACTCTGGTTCGAAGCTTGCGCCGCGGCGTCTGTTCCCTCCATGCCCGGCAGAGCCTGTGCTATTCTTTTGAAGAGGTTCTTGACGTTGTGTCCAAGCTTTGCGCTCGTTTCCATAAACATCAAGTTGTTTTTCCTAGCTTCGTCTTCGCCCTGCTGGGTGGTGACCTCGCGCTTGTCGTTCAGATCCGTCTTGTTGCCAACCAGGACGATGATGACGTCGTTTCCTCGCTCGGCTCTGACGTCGTCAATCCATTTTTTGGTATTTTGGAAGGACTTTGCGTCTGATTGATTTTGTCAGCCATTTATTCAGAGGGACGGACGTGAGCTGGGTGGACGAACTGGAGATGTCGTAGACGACGACGGCGACGCTCGAGTCGCGGATGTACGAGGGAATCAGGCTTCGGAACCTCTCTTGGCCTGCCGTATCCCATAATTGTAGCCGCACTGTCCGGTCTTCGAGATACATTGTCTGCAGTCGCCATGTCAGCGAGCTTGGCAGTTGGGACTTTGTGGAGATGTGGCTGACCTTGGACAGAAAGTCGATGCCGATTGTGGCTTGATACATGTTGTCGAAGGAGTCGTACATGAATCTCGTGATCAAGGACGTCTTGCCGACTTGACGAAGCATCGACGTCAGTTGGATGTGGCCGTCTCGGGCACGAATGGGGTGGCCTTACCGCTCTGCTCCCCTAAGAAGACCAGCTTGAACTTCTTGAGGGGGTTATTGTAGGATCCACCGGCTTGCGCCATGATTGCCGACCGTCTGGGGCCGCAGCGACGTGGGATTGAACACCGTCGCCGGTCGGTGAGGCAAGGAGACGGGGGATAAGACACAGAATAAGGATGGCAGATGGCGCGCGGCGATGTATCTCTGTCTGGATGTTGTATTCGTGCCAACGGTGGTGATGATGGATGCGCTGGGCTTGGAGAGGCTGAAGACAGAGATTGAGCAGTTGAAGGACTCGAAGGTAATCCAAGGGGACGTTGGGCGGTAAAGGCGAAGCGAGTTGATAATGGCTCTTCTTGATGGGAGGAGGCAGGTATGTCCTCGGCTCGATTTAGTAGGAGGTACCTGGGTAGGGAGGTGAGAGAGTATTCGCAACTGGCACCACGTTAGTGAAGCGTGGGCTTTTCCCGCGGCGGCGTAAGATGCTCAACGTACCCGCGAAGTACATCATCTATCCCAAGGAACTTTTTTCTGTTTAGTCAGCGCCCTGTTCCGTTCTTGACTGGTAAACTGGTAAGTGGCTGCCCCCACCGAAACTCAGCCAAGGAAAAAAAAGTCGCTCAACACAAGGACAAGGACTTCAGCTTTTAAGGGAGACGAGAAGAGAGAGAGAGAGAGAGAGAGAAGGAGAGGAAAATAAAGAAGCTCTACTCATCAGCCTCATCTCTTCCCTCAGCAATGCCAATCGTTCGCGGACCTCAGGGAGAGTCGACTTCGGCACCGGAGCAACATGACCAGCCGTCGAGAAAGGGCAAGAAAGCGTGGAGGAAGAATGTGGACGTCTCTGAGGTCGAAAAGGGCTTGCGAGTCCTGAACGAGGAGATAATTCGAGGGTACGCAGTCTCCTTTACCATGCGTGGTGAAATAGTGAAAGCGCCGGCTAAAACAATCCTCGCAGCGGCGTCATCAAAGAGAAGCCTTCGTCTGAACTCTTCACCATTGATATCCAAGGCAACTCCAAATCTACCCGGCTTACTCGCAGGCGTGCAAAGGGAACCCTCAGGGCCGACGAAATCATAGCCCAGCGCTCCCATGTCCCCGCCGTGTCTGCGCGCAAACGGCCGGCCGACAGAATGTCTGACGGCTTGGTGGCCGCGAAACGTCAGCGGACCGACTGGGTGTCACACAAGGAGCTGGCGCGCCTGAAGCGTGTCGCTGACGGACATGACGAGAGCTCCATCATTGTGAAAGACGCCCAGTACGATATCTGGGACGCGGCCACGACACCGCTTGCTCCCGAAAACACTCCTTTCCTCCCTCAGCCTCAGCTGGCTAAGGCGCCCAAGTCGATGAAACGGCAGCCCATATCACTTGCAGCGAGCGGAAAGCCAGTGCCGGCAGTGCGTAACCCCGGCGGCGGCCACAGCTACAACCCTTCCTTCCTCGACTACGAGAAACGACTTCTCCAAGAGGGCTCTAAGGCGGTGGAAGCCGAAAAGGCTCGACTCGCGGCTGAAACTGCCAACAAAGAGAAGCAAGAGGCTGCTGCCCGGTCTGCCGCCGAGGCCGAAGCTGCCGAGGCCCGAGCCGATGTTTCGGAATGGGACGAAGACTCGGAGTGGGAAGGCTTCCAGAGCGGTAACGAAGACGGAAAATCGGGCAACAAGCAGCCCAAGCGCAAAACCCAAGCGCAGCGTAACAGCACCAAACGCAGGAAAGAGGAGGAGCGCCTCGCAAAAGAAAAGGCCGCCCTCAAGGCGCGCCGGCGGCAGGAGCAGGACATCGCGGCTATCGCCGAGCAGGTAGAGGACCGCGAACGAAGCAGGGCTCTCGTCAAGACGGAATCGTCGGACGAAGCCAGTGACGAAGACGATGGTGATATCCCTTTGCGACGGAAGCAGCTCGGCAAGTTCAGACTTCCTGAACAGGACTTGGCGCTCGTGCTTCCGGATGAGCTGCAGGAGTCGCTCAGGCTGCTCAAGCCCGAGGGGAATCTGCTCAAGGACCGTTATCGCAGCTTACTTGTGCGTGGCAAGGTCGAAAGCCGGAGACGGATTCCGTTTAAGAAACAGGCCAAGCGGAAGCTCACGGAGAAGTGGACGTTTAAGGATTTTGCCCTGTAGGACAACAAGCAGCTGCGCGAATATAGAATCGAGACCCGATGCCTGCCTTTGCCATGCTCTATTTTCTATCCGCCGGTTGTGTATGTAGACTCGGAACACGACTATCTACCTTACCTACTTAACCGATGCACAGGAAGATGAGATCCGCGCTCGATACGTTGATGATGACAAGCAAGCGCAGAACATGTGGTCCCGTGGTGATCCCCTACTCTAACTGTAGTGCTCCGCGGCCAAAACGACAAAGCAGACGAAGCTTGACCATCTTAGAGGCTTGCAAAGTCTAGGACGAGTGTCAGCGCCACACATCAAACATGACCACAAAAAAAAAGGGGGGGGGGGGGATTGAATGTGACGAACCTCGTCCAAACAAGGCCCTCTTCGCCCAATCCATAGCCATGAGCGAGCGAGTCCGAAAGCTCACACTCTGGGCAAAATAGACGGAACGCCAGGCATAAACAGCCCACAGGCCACCCGCGACGCTCCAGCCGCCCCGTCCGAGGTCGAAGACGGCGGCGTTGCCGAGATAGGCCAGGTTGCCGAGGTGGCGATACTCAAAGGCCTTGTAGGCGGCGGCGTCGACGTCGCCGTCGCGCACGTCGTTGACGCTCAGCCCGTCGGACAGCCGGGCCAGCTTGTGCAGCTTGTAGGCCAGGTAGGAGCCCTGCTGGTGGGCGCGCTGGGCGGTGGCCGGGAGGGAGGTCAGCTTGTTGTCGATCTGGCTGAGGAGCTCTCGAAGCTCGCCGAGGTCCAGCGTCCCGGACTCGTCCTTGTCAAACTCGGCGAAGAGCTTGTCGAGCCTTCGGAGGTGGTTGACGGCTTGGGGGAAGCGCTTCTTCACTTCTCGCGCTACCTGCTGCCAGTCGTTGAAGCTCAGCTGGATCGTCTCCGGGTCCTTGCCACGCTTCCAGGCGTAGGAACGGAGGAAGCTGATGACGTGGTCGGTTACGTTGTTCTGCACCGTCGAGCAGTCGCCGACGGCGTAGACATCGCCCAGCGGCGTTCCGTTGACCCGTAGGTGCGTGTCTGTCTCGAGCGCGTGGCGGTTCGTCTGAAAGTCGCCCAGCCGCTGGGCCAGCTTCTGGCTGAGCGCCGTTGGAGACAGGCCTGTTGACCAGAGGCAGAAGCCGGCTGGCAGCTCCTTTGTCACCAAGCCGCCGTCTGCCTGCTTTTGGGTGAAGATGATCTTGTCCGGCAGCACCTCTTTGACTCTCGAGTTGGTGAGCACCTCGACCTGGTCGCGGGCGAATCGCTTCTCGGCGTAGTGGGAGACGGTCTCGTCATACGTGTTGAGGATATGACTTCGACTCTGGATCAGATGGACCGAGATCTCGTTTCTCAAAAGCCGAGGAAACATTCGCGTCAGGTCCTCGTTCAGAAGATCGAACAGCTCAGCGGCAACCTCAACACCGGTAGGGCCACCGCCGCAGATGACAAAGGACAGCAGCCGTCTGCGCTCCTCATCCGACGTGGTCGGCAGGCAAGCAAGCTCCAGGTTGCGAATCACTCTGTTACGAATCTGGCGCGAGTCATCCAGGTCCTTGAGGAAGAAGGCATTGTTGAGCCCCTTGACACCATGCGGGTTGGTAACGGACCCAACAGCGATGACGAGCTTGTCGTACGGCACGTAGAAGCGAGTCTCCTTACCGCCGGAATCCAGCTGCGAGACCTCAATCAACCTGTCCGCGAAGAGGACGTCCTCGGCCCTGGCGCAGATAAAATGGCCATGAACCCGGCTGATGATGCGACGAATCGGCTCAACGAGAGACCGCAACTCTAGGGTGCCGACCGTGGCCGAAGGCAGCATGGGAGTGAAGAGAAAGTAGTTTCTCGGCGATATCACAGTCACATGGTAATCGTCCGGATCCAACTCCTTGAGAAGCGCGACGCCGCCCCAGCCGCCGCCCAAGACGACCAGCCTGGGCTTATGCTTGGAGAGCTTCTTGGCCTCGCTGTCGTCATCGTCGACAAAGACTTCTGCGATGGGCAAGTTCTTGGGGCCTCCGCGACGAGGCTGCAGCGCCAGTTGGGAGACGTCGATGTCGCCGAGATCAGCGCCCTCCTTGTACGTGGTTGAATCATAGACGAAGAAGGCGACGATGCAGCCACCGACGACGACGATCGAAGTGCCCACCCACGCAGCGGCCCGATAGAAGAAGTTGTGGATCCAAGATCTGGCCTGGGGGAGAGGCTTTCCAGATATGCCGCGGATGCAGCCCGGGGCTAGTCCGATGAGCCGTCTCTTTGCCAGTCTTTTGAAGGGGGTCGTCGACTGCTGGAGGCCGTTTTGTATACTAGGCTGCACCCTCAGCAGAAGATTCAAGACAGGACGCCGCGAACCGCCAACCATGATACGAGCTGCGGCTCCAGGCGGAGGCACGAGCGCCCGCATCGCGAGAGTCGTGTGTAGGCTTGCTGACGGCCGAGAGGGAGGAGCATGCCCATCCTCGTGTGGCTTCAGCAAGCACAATTGGAAGCGACCGACGACGGTCAAGATGGAATTCACTGGAAAAAGCGGCCGGGCTCCAGCTTATCACCGAAGCAAAGCCTGTTGTTGTGGTGAAGCGAAGCCTGCGACTCACCAAAATGGCGTAAAGCGAGCTGGCATAACCTATCGCGCGCGCGCTGACGTCATGCAGAGAGCTCAACGTCGTTCAAGCTTTCCGCTTACCTATTTTGGGAACTACACCCCTATAGATCTCGTACACAGGCATATAGGACGATTGATTTTGACCCCTTGAGTTCCCTCAACCTTTCATTGATACCGGTAGGTAGGTAGTACCCCCTTTTGGGCATCGTGGCTTCGAGCCATGTTGACGTCACCTCACGAACATGGCCATCCAATTCGTATTCCTCATCACCTCGTCCGCTGCGACTCGAGTCCGGCTTCGATACATTCATCTTACATATCCAATCAAAGTGACTGTATGCTGCATTCTCAGCACCGAAAGTACCGTTTCTCAACCCATCGCTGCTCCTGATCCGCCAGAACGTTGCACACCACCACGGTTATCTCGGGAAACACCGTCATCAGCCTGTGCAGTCCGAGCCGCCCGGCTGAGTAAGTCGCTAGCACAATCCGCTCAAGCGCGACCCCGTGGTCGACAAGGACTTGCACCGCCATAAGGGCTGCGCCGCCGCTGGCCATTTGCGTATCTAGCAGCAGCACGCTCTCATGTTTGTGGATGTCTTCCGGCAGCCTCAGATAGTGAAGCTCCGGCTCGCCCGTTGAAAAGTCCGATTGAATCAGAAGCCGCCCTGTGCGGCAGTCCGGAATCGTTTTCCGCAGCGCAGGCTCGAAAGCCGAACCCCCGCGCAGCACAATCACCGCACACACTTCACCCTTCGGCCGGAGTCCTTGATATGTGCACCCGGTAGGCGTCACGATCTCCACGTTCGTAAATTGCACATTGTTGAGCGCCCTATGAGCCCGTCAGCAATATCACGCGGTATGGGGCTCCACGAGACCTTACTGCTCAATGATGAGGGCAGCCAGACGATCAAAGTAGAAGATAAAGTCCTCCGCCGAAGTGTCAATGTCCTGAAGGATCGTGTTCATAAAGGTCATCTGCGGCGTGTCGTTGAGCAGTAAAACTCGATCCGAAAACGGCTGCTCTTTGCAAGCGACTTCCAGCTGCATCAGGGCCTCGCGGTGATGTGTGGATTTCTCAAAGAGCTTCTTCTCGATAAATTGAACCATCATGTCTCCATTGCGTTATTAGCACAACAGCCCCCGTGAGATAGGGAGCCGCCCACGCCGACAACTTACCGAGAGCCACTTGGTTCTCAATACCCCGTGGTACGATCAGGTCCGCCACCTTTCTCTGCGGTTCCACATACTATTGCCAAGTAAAGGGTGAGTGAGAGAACTAGGACGGGGTAATCGTCTAGCGCGCAACGAAACGCCCACTTACCTTTTCATAGTTGGGCTTGACAAAACCAAACCACTGTTTGATGCAGCCTTCAATATCACGCCCTCTCTCCCGGACATCGCGAACGACTACGTGAAGTTTCATCAGTCTTGATACTCGTAACTGTGGCCCCAAGCACTCACTTCTCCGGGACAAGCACGTGTCCGCATCAGCTTCACAGTATATCTTGACATCAGTCAGAAGAGACCGTTGATGGAAGTGGCTTGGAGCCCACTGACACCTATATCGAGGAGCTCGAGGACCCTTGGATCGTACAAGGCAAATATACCTTCCAGTATGAGTACATGTGGTGAGTATATGGATGTGGTTTGGTCTAGGCGTTGGTGCTGCGTGAACGAATACACGGGAATCTCTGCGCGCTTGCTGAGCGATGGGTCAGCAACAGCCCGCAAAGACGTAAGCTGTCTGGGGTCGAGGGCTGTCACCCGGCCTTGAGATCACGTAGGCGGTCGACCAGGGCGTCGAAATCGATGGCCTTCTCGTAGCATGGCTGTTGAGCAGTTCGTTTGTTTGGTCGGAAGACGACCCAGCAGTGGTGTCATACCTCTGGAGAGTCGAGGTCATACTCGTTGGCAAAGGCGAGTCGCAGCTGTTCGGGGTTCAATGACTTGTAGAACGAGTCCTGGCTCGAGTTAGCCAGCCCACGTCGTGTCCAGGTTGATTGTACGTCGTACCATGGACAGGATCACGACCCAGGGCAAGTTGAGCTTCTTCAGAATGGCCTGGGATAGCGTCGACTTGCCGGAGCCCGAGCTTCCCGCGATGCCCACGATGCTGACGTCTGCCCATGGCGGAGAGTAGTAGACACGTTTTTGGACAGTGGCATGGCTCTCGATCTCCGACATTGGGCCGTCGCTGGTCGCTTCAGCCGCAGTTTCGGTTATCCTGGCGAGGCCACGGCAGTTGTCCCTGATTGGACCGGATGGCTTTTCACAGGCGTTGAGCCTCGCTGTTCCCCGCGGCAGGGGAGGCTTGTCGTGGGGTTGATCTCGGTTTGACACCACTGCCATAGAAAAAGGAATATTCACTGGACATCCACTGATCATCGAGCTAAAGCTCCCTGGTAGTGAGCTCGAGTACGAATAGCAGCATTAGTAATGAGGAGCACGATCGTTTCAACATTACTACCGATACAACGGATCATTAAGAACCTCTTATGACAATCCGAGATAATTAATTTTTATGTTGCAGCATCACTACTTGGTTTAAGGTTCATAGAATTGCTCCCCCAAATCCTCTTTCTAGGGCTTGAAGCCTTCTCTGCCCACTAGAAACCCTAACACTAAGGAACTCCAAAATGATAGTGGCGCAGCAGTAAGGCTGCAGGTGTGGCTGACTCGTCTGCCCAATAGGGACAGTCCGCCTGGAGAAGTCGACGCCCGTGCGCGTTACGACTGACGTGCGAAGAGTTTTGCATGCCATCACATCTTCGCATTGCTTCAGCAGGAGACGCTCCGCCACTGAGAAATCGCCTAAGCAGCAAGAATCGCGTCGCAACCCTTCATCAGCTCCCCTTACCCCTTCGTCTCTCTATTATCTCGCTCGTCGATGCGCTGAAGCACCCTCGGCTCCTGCCTTCGGCTGCTGCTGCGCTGTCGACAGCACCCGATAGTATCATCAAAGTCATCGTGACTTAACATGGAATAGGCCCTTTACTGGACTCGTGTGCGGATCTTCGACATCATCATGGTACAGTGCTCTCTCGTTGAAGCAAGGCTATGTGCTTACCCGGGTCGCACGGCACCACTGATACGCCGCAGACGTCGACAGCATCTACGGCTACACCGGCCAAGCATGCGTTCGAGAGGCGGATAGAGGAGGTTAAGTCACCTAAGAAGTACGTCATTCTGTTTTCTTCTGTTTCTAACCGGGCAACGTGATGATTGCTATAGCAATGGGAATCTCTCCTAGTTATCATGCGGACACAATTGTTTTTCCTCTGATTCGCCCACAGCACCCCCATCCGAGTCTTCGCAAAGTCCAAAATTTGTGCTTTCCGTCTAACTTCGATCACAGTGATATTAATGCCCTCATTCTCGACTACTTGACCATGGAGGGCTATCCCAATGCCGCTGCCAAGTTCTCCAAAGAAGCCAACCTTCAGCCTCAACAGGACTGCGCGTCGATCCGAACGAGACAGGAGATTCAAAATTTTATACATAGTGGAAATATTCAGTCCGCTATCGAGACCTTGAACGACCTAGATCCTCAGGTAAGCCCATAGCTGTGGGTTGAGCACAGGGCATCAATTTTTTTTGGCACCATGATTAAAGACACGAGTTTTCATGCACCACACTTAGGCCATCTTTACAAGCCTATGATGAGAAACACCACTTTTGCTTATGAGTCCTTGGATTTGACATAATCGTGACAACCGCTATGCGAGGACGCAGCGGCTAACCTGTCACAGATATTAGACGACGACAAAGCGTTACACTTTTCCCTCTTGCGTCTGCAGCTCGTTGAGCTCATCAGAACTTGCAATGCTGATGGTGGGGACATCACTCCCGCCCTCAAGTTTGCCACGGAGCAGCTCGGGCCTCGCGCGCCAACCAATCCCAAATTCTTGGAAGACTTGGAGAGAACCATGGCTCTACTCCTGTTTCCGCAAGAAAACCTCGATCCCCAGCTCGCCGCCCTCCAAAATCCCGACCTGCGTCGCGATGCCGCTGACAGCGTGAATCGGGCTATTCTGGAGAGACAATCTGCAAGACGAGAGGCAGCCATCCGTCACTTGGTCAAGATGCGTGCGTGGGCTGAGAACAAGGCGCGAGAAAATTTTATCGTCATACCGGATCGCCTGGATCTTGGTCTCAAGGGTGAAGAGCCTGAAGGACAGGGCGGCAGCCAGCACACGGCGGAGAACGGCCATGAGCCCATGATAACCACTTGAGCTTTTTTCCCCCACTATACTGGTCAAGGGCGCTAGGCAACTAGCTATTATGTCGCCCTGATTTGCGCGCAGGGTTGTACGATTCGAGAGGCCGTGGGTCAAGGTGAAGCGTATTTTTTCAGTCACATGTTCTTTATTACTACTGAAATGGAATCGGCGCTGCGGGATAGTGGTGCTTCTTGTACTTGATTGTTCGGATAACACTGCATGGGGTGCATCGAATATACGTCCTCCACGGTTCCCCATCAACTGCAGCTAGCTTCGTCGATCACCTCTCGAGTTTGTCTCCTTCCTGCCGGGAAAGGCGAAGGTTCCCTTTCTTTAACGTTTACAGTTCCTCGTCCGGTTCATTTCGTCCGAATATGCTTGAGCTTCTTGGGGGAGTAGAGGAAGTTGTTGGCGTAAGCCTTGGGCGTGAATTTGCGTGAACTGGGTTCCTGGACGAAATACTCGTAACCCTGCTTGTCGGCGAACTGAATGGCGTCCTCTTTGGTTTCGAAGTTTAAATGGGTGCCCTGCATAAAGTCCCCCGACGACTGCCAACCCATCAGCTCGTTCTCCCACCGGTGACCTTTGGGAAGGATATCCCAATCCATCCGCCAGTGGCGTCCTCTGAAGTCGCCAGATTGAGTCGCGGGTTTGGACTCCTTGTAGATGCTGTGGGTACGTCAGACGCTGCGCATCAAAATGTGGCGACAGAGGCGAAACTAACCGGACCGTCCGAGCCTGGAGTTCCATCGGGGCACCGGAGATGACGGCTGCGGGCAGAGATATATCTTCGCTGCCCTCTTGGATCTGCTTCGGTACGGGAGTGAAAGTGCTGGGCACCGCTGTCAGCTCCTGTACGAGTCTCGGTGATGGCGATGAGCGCACGAGGTGGCCTTGTCGGGAGGTATGTTATAGTCTGGCTCATTCGGGGTTGGAACGGTCGGGAGGGCATCCGGGCGAGTTGCTACGTCGCTCTGGAAGCGTCGAGAGGCACAGAGGCGAGGCGTACGTGAGGCCGAGGCAGTCTGCCATAGCCGTCTGGCACTATGGCTCCTGATTGAGGCCATGGCGATTGGGTTGAGAGGCGTGCGACTCGTGAATGTTGAGGCACCGAGATGCCTGTAGGTTAGGTTGGCTGTTGACGTGCTCAGCTGTGGCGTTGGGCAAGGTACTGAAACGTAGTAGCCGATATTTTGCCGGCCGGACTCTTTTTGGAGAGGCGCGGGATTGTTGCCGTGACTCTGACAGCTCCATCCGAGGGCCACTTCACAACCGCCGCGACTTGATAAATCTTGTCTTGCGGGTGCCACAGGCCCAATACAGAGACCATGAGCTTCGTCACCCGTCGAGCGCTTTCGACGCTCATCCCCCCGAAGGTAAGGACACCGAACAGCAGCTCCATTGCCAACTATTGACGCTTCTTGCAGGTCGCTTCGCCCAAGGTACATCTTCCTCCCTCGAATTGCGTCGATGTGTGTGGCAAGTCGGTTATGCCGTGCGATGGAGAGAAACTTCGAGTGGCCAGGCGCTGTACCTTTGGTCGGCGACAGACTTTGACCAGCTCGTGAATGGACTCCCGACCGGACGCCGAGCCTACGGGCTAACCCGTGATACTCGCAGGCTATCGGCGGCGCTCCCGATGCGTTGCGGATGCAACGCGTCGTCAGCTTCTACGAGAAGCTTCCTCGGGGTCCGGCTCCGGAGATCAAGGGAAAAGGACTGCTCGGCTGGTACCAGGCCAAATACTTTGGCGAGAAGACCTCCGTTAAGCGTATGCCACACAATGACGGCGACGTGAGATACTGTTTCGCTGACGGCAGCTCGGGCAGCTATAATTCATATTATTGCTTTCCTGGTGGGCATCGGCTATGCGCAAAACTACTACTTCCATTTGCGTACGTTGCCCCGTCGATGACATTCCATGCTTCGTCCCGGAAGCTAACGGTTATGTTTGCGAAGGCCATCACAAGAACAACCCCCACTAGCTGCAGCCACAGAATGGGGGTGGCAGGCTGTGTCGTTAGGCTTTAGACAGTGTTGCCGTCAATAGGGGCTATTATTAGGCCTGGGGAGCTCTCTGGCGTCCGACTGCGTGCCTTGACAGTAAAAATCGACAGTTTACCTACCCTTGAGTCGCTCACCGACTGAAGCTTGAGCTCGTTTTGAATGCGGTCGGACGTGACGTGCCACGTGATGTCAGGGGTTAATCAGGATCATTGCCGTTTTTCGAGCGGATTCACCGCATCGTCATGTCATATCAGCCAGCCATCAGCCACGGGATCCTTTGCAGGCAAATTGCCTCAGTGTTTGGAGATCTCCATACCTGAGCATGGCGATGGGGCACGTGCCGGAAGAAGCCGTGAACCGCTTCCATGTGCCTCGTTACTGGGTTGCCGCGGTGCTTTGCGGGGGCGGCAGATAGACAGGTACCGAGCTAGGTACTTTTATCCGGTCACCTGCTGTACAAGAGGTACAGCAGCTTTGTAGACGGCGATTCCGAACGGGGATGGTGGCCGCCAGCATCTGGTAGGTACCTAGGTAGAGGTATGTAGCTCAGGTAGTACCTACCTCTACCTACTAACTGAGAGGCTCGCTCAGGTCATTGTCTCTTGCCTTTGCTTGTCTTGTTCAGAAAAAAACACCTTTGCATCTCCTCCTCACTACTACCCAGTAGCGTGCCATCCCCAGCTTCCAGTGGGCGACTGCGGACGTCTCAAGTGGCCCGCCCTAGTAGCATCCAGTTCGAAAAAGTGCCCAGGCTTCCAGGCCCCCTAAAGCCCCTAAAGTGTCCCCCCTCTCCATAATTTTACAGTGGGCGTACAGTGGGTGTTTGATCCCTGCCCCAAGGCGCTAGACCAGATTCGGCCTGCTGCAGCTTCGAAAATCACGTCGGCCTGCCCCCAAAGCCACCAAACCACCAGCGCTGCCGCATCGACCACCTTTCGCCTTGCTCTTACTCACCCTCATCCTCACGCATCGGACTGGGCCGTTGAAATTCCGCCGTCCGACCCCCCCCCCCTCCCCCCCCTCTCTTCACCATCGAGAGACAAATAGCCGATACGAGTCTCTGGTTCGGCGCGCGGCCAGCGAGAAGCCGCGAGTGCCACCAGCAGCAGCCTTTTGCCAGCGACTGCTTTTCATTCGGCATTACCACCAGTACCTACGCATCACGAGTCACACCTCCCGACTCCCAAACTCCCAACTGCCTTTGCCGCCGACAACTCGTCGTCAATCATCGGCCGTCTTCGGGACGCGACTATTGATCTTGTGAACGTCCTTGACGACGCATTACCGCGCGCCTGGGTTCATTTGGCAGCCTCGTCGACACCGCACCGTGAGCGACGCTCGCCTGCCACCACGAACGGATGATGGCCACGGAGCCTCCCACTGAAAACCTCGCTGATGTGTCTGCTTCCTCTGAGACCCGGCCTGTAAGTTTTCCCTCGTCACTGGAAAATCGCAGTCCAGGCGGCATCGTCCATTTTGCCGGGCCCGCGCGGCGCCTTCGAAATCCGCAGGGATTTAATCGTTTTCGCTTCACAGTCCGACCAACCCTGCAATGTCGCGCTCGACCCCCCAGTTGTAAACGGCAACCCCGCTGCCGCCAATGACGAGATTGCCAACAAACGCATCACCAGCGTCGAAGAGCAAATTAACTCTGCCGATGTCAGTGTTAGCGGAGGTTCGGATACCGAAACGTCGCGTGTCGACGGGGCGAGGCATAAAGATGGCGACAAAAGCCACGGCCGTACAACTTCCACAGCCAGGAAGCCGGCGACGTTCAAGGCCGTCTCCGTCAACAAGACGTTTCTGGCGTCCAAGTCAGGTCCAAGCAACACCGTCTCCAAGACCAGCGACAAACCCCCCACGGGCACCAGCACTCCCCCTCCTGGGTCGATGACGCTGTCGACCTCACGCCCTCGGTTAGTTGCTAAGACGGGAAGCGGCGCACGCGATTCCGCACCACGACTTTCGTCGACTGTCAACGGCGGCAAGCCAGCAGCGGCTCCCGATGGCAACGCTGTCTGGAACAAAAACCGAGGTAGGCCGCTTACCGAACTCTGTTGATCCGCTCTGGTGTTAATGTCTCTGCGTACAGCGCCGGAGCCGAAGAAGCTTACGGACGAAGAGCTCAAGAAGTACGGCATTCATATGGCTAGTCGCCTCAATGAAGACGATACTCAGGGGCAGAACAAATGGGCTGATATCGATGACGATGACGACGACTGGGCTCCCGAGGCCATCACCTGGTCCGACGGTACCAAGGCTACACTACCGCATCCCGACGAACAAGTGGTCGCGACGTCGGAAATTGGAGACGACGGGTCTGCGAGCTCCAAAGCCAAGGCCCGGGAGAAACCCCAGTCTCCGATTTCCATCGGCACGACTGGCCCTTCACTGCCTAAAGCTGGAGGTCTTCCCTCTGGCAAGGCCCTCGTTTTGAAGAGTGCCTCGCTGGATAAGCCGGCTGTCGTCCCCAAGCAACCCGTGGCCACTGGCCCGCCAAAACCAGCCTGGGCCGTCCTCCCGCCCATTGACCGAGTTTCGCCAGCCTCGGTAGAAGCCGCAAGCACCGCTCGCGGTGTCCCGAAGGAGGTGCAAAAGGCAACGGCCATCTCGCAGCCGAAAGAGATTGCTGCAGACGACTTCAGTCGTTCGTCTTGGAGGGATGGCATGTCTCATAGCAGCCGGGAGCTGTACAACTCTCAGTCAGGGCGCTACGAGCCCGTCACTGACAGGCGAGGCTTGACACGTCCGGATCCCCCCCCACCGAAGCATCCGGCTCTCCTGCATCGCCCACAGGCTGTTGACCAGCCGGCCGAACCGTCGAGCGCCTTCCAAACGAGCCGTACCTCGCAGGATGCCCCCTTCGCACGGCGGCGTGGATCCTCCAACGTTAGTGGCGGCAGTGGATCGTACGTCGCGCGCTTGGGGGCCAAGGGCAATGGGGGAAATGCCCAGTCTCCGCCAGAACTGCTGGGGACGAGGAGAATGTCTCTGGCCGGATCGACGGATGGCCCTGTGTCGCCGGCCAACCCGCCCATGCCCAATCAAGTACCGACCAGGCTTCAGCCCTCGCAGAGCTGGATGCCGAGACCTTTACCGGGTGCGACTCACGGTGGTCCGCCTCCCCCCGACGTCAAGATTGGGCCACCTGCTACGGTCGAACGGGCCGTGGACGACGTTCAATATCAGGAGAAGCTTATGCGAGAGCGCAGAGAGCTTGCCAGAAAACGACACGAGGAAGAGGCGGCTCGCGAGGAAGCGGCCAAGAGAGAGCGCATTCAGAAGAAGCTGGAGGCTCTGGGACCCCCTCCGGAGAAGAAGAGTGACAAGAAAGAGGCCGCTGCCAAGGATGAAGTGTTGCGGCCAACGCAGATTAAGCAACGGAGGCCGGCCGAGCCGTCTCAGCCATTGAGCCAGGAGCGCCAGACGGGTTCAGACTCGAGCAGCTCGAGTCTGCGCGAAACATCGGGAGAGTTGACCAAGACGACGCCGCCGAAGGAGGTGGCTGCGTCTAGGCCGGCTGCCAGACGATTCTCTCATGGTCAGGATGGGAAACGGGCCGACCCTTGGGCGGGCTCGGGACCCCGACCAGAGAGGTTCACTTCTTGGGTTCCCGGAGCGCCGCCATCGTCGCGCAACGTCTGGGGCTCTCCCAATAACGACAGAGGCCTTGGCAACGGCACTTTCAATCCCGATCTCGGTCGGGTGCCTGGCGCGAACGTCTCGTCCCCTCAGGGCCAAAAGGGCCCGTCCCCGATCGGACCGCCAAATAGCGCGAGAGCGCCTTCTCAGGCACAGCCCGCTCATCCCCCGGGCCCTCGATATGGGGTCGCAGCGCCCGACCTGGCCAGCAAATGGGTTGCCGCCGTGGCTGACGGCGATAAGAAAATCAGGGCCTCCCGGCTGGCTGAAAAGGTCGGCAGAGAGCGTCAGATGGCTGAGCAAGGCATGTCAATGGAAGACCTTCAGCCCGCCATCAAGGACACCTGGCGCCCCGTCCAGCTACCCGGAGACGGCACCCGGCGCGTTGTCGGCGCCCCCGAGGTCCAGTCTCACCCGTCCGGCCCGTGGAAGGCAGCACAGGACAAGCTTGTCAAGGGCACGGCTCCTGCCTCTGACGCGGCGCCTCCTGCGCACGTGGGCGTCATAGGCCCTGGCAGCAGCTCCATGCTTCCGCCCTCGGCTGGTTCCGGAGCGCCCTCACAGCTTCGTGGCTCGAGATTCTTTCCCACCAGAGACATTCGCCACGAAATTGGCTTTCAGGCAGCCGATTCATTCCGCCCGGCCTCGCCCTCGCTCCCTCCGCCCACAATGGAGGGCCATCCTGCCTACGAAGGCGACGTGGTGCACCCACACGTGTCCTTGCCGAAGCCTCAGCCTGTTGTCAAGCTGCCCCCTTCCTTGATGGCTTCCCAGCCTCGTCCTAATGTGACGTGGGCCGGTCGCCTGGCATTCAAAGAGAGCATGCGTGCTCCTCCCCAGGGTCACGGGCGCGGTCCTCACCGGGACGTGGAGCCGTCTCAAGGATCCTGGCAAGACAAGTTTAACAGTCTTCTCTACAGCGACAAGTCACCCCCCCCCTTTCGGCACGTTGGACTGGATCCCGCGAACAGACATGTGATGGAGCCTCCAGTTCGCGACGATTGGACGACGGTGACGCTCCCCGGCAGGACGGGAACCAGGTCTGGCGTCAATGCCAGATGCCCGATTTCGAAACCCATGGCAGAAGAGTGCTTTGCAGAGCAGGAAATGGGCTCGCTACCGCAGATACGACTCCCTAAAAAGGTACCGGAGGCGGCCTGGCAACCGGCTGTGGCGCAGCCCAAGTCCCTGCCGAAGAAGTTTGCGGTGCAGGCGTCCGTGATGGAGCCATATCACTTTGCCTCCGACGTGGCCGATGGCGGGACAACGGCCAAGGTACAGATTCTGCTGCCTGGCATGGCCGAGGCCAGGTTCTCGTCCATGGCTCTCTCGGCGCCGCGAGGCGGAGGACGGAACAGCCATGCTCGGTCCTCTCCACGGCATAGGAGTCTCGGTCACGGGCCACGCGGAAGCAAAAGGGAGCCTTCCAACCCGTTTGGGGGAGGCAAAGAGTCCGGCCCGGCCCGCGGCAGTCGCGGCAATTACCGGAGCAGACGCTCGGACAGCTGGAGCCGACCGCAGAACCAAGTGCCATTGCAGCCGAAAGCGCTGGCTTCGTCGTCTTCCTAGGGGACAGACGGGATCCGCCCTCTATCGTCTGTCGCCTGGGTGAATGGGAAGCCAATTGTGTACATCTGACTAGCGAGATAACACGTCTTCGATGGGGTCAAACAGAAGATATCATGGTCCTTCTCACGGCCACTCTCGTCTTGACTGTTGGCAACTCGAGAGCGATGGGGCAGCAATGCAAAGGCTTCCCCCCCCCTTTCTCGAGAGCCCAACGACGACTTCTGCGGCGGGAGTGTGCTCCCCCTCCTCTTTGTGTCTTTGCTCCTCCTTGTTCTATCACGTTTTCCTGTTCTTCTTTTTCTTCCTCTTTCTCTCTTACTTGTGTCCCTCTGCAGACGGTGTGTTGCTGCCTTGTGCCCCAAGCAACCCCCCCCTTTCCTGATCCGTGTGAGGATAGAGTCGGAGCAGACGTTTTGGGGGGATCTCTTGGCACGCCGAGAGACAGCTTGCTCACTCTCTCTGTCCGACGAGCGAATGCATGGACGGATATGCGCGAAGCCTTCTGATCTGGGCTCTCTCGACGAAACTTGTGTGTGGTCTGGGGCTTGTTTGTGCCCGGAAAGGGGGTGAAGTGGGAGGGGGGCCAAAAGAGGGAGGAGTGCGGAGCTGGCTGAGCGAATGGCGCCTGTCTTGTAGGTAGAGATGGTCGAGCATTCATGTCGTGCGGTTGGGCGCACGAGATTGCGGACGAAGGAAAGTCTGCATATAGTCAGACAGGAAAACACACAAATCGGGCCTATGCATCAGGTCTATTTAGCAGTCACGGCGAACGATTTCCAGGGCCAGAGTTTTTTTTTTCTTTTCTTTTTTTTTTCTTCTTCTTTTCAAACCCCAGACTCGTCCCCCCTTGGTTCCCCCCATCACCTCGTTACTCCTACATGACCAGGTCAGTCTGGCATTAAAAACCAGGGGAAAGCCTCGTTTGATTGCCGCTCATGACGTCTTTTGCCCAGGTAAGACTGGGCAACAAAAAGCCCATTCAAATGTTTACTTTTTGTGTGTGTGTGTGTGTGTGTGTGTGTGTGTGTGTGAAAGTTGTGTGAACCGAGGAGGAGAATATCGGGGTCAAAACTCCTCGACGGCGCAGTTGGGGTGCACGACGTAGACGGCCGAGGCGGAGGCGGAAGAGGAGGCTCCGTCGTCGCTGTCGACGAGGCCCTCGCCTCGCAGCGCCATGAGGATGTTGTCCTGGCGGTCGGAGTGTCTGTCAGTCACACACACACACAGATGAAGGAGGGGGAAGAAGAAGGGGGAAGAAGAAAGGGGAAAAGGGGGGGAAAGGGGAGAGACAGAGACAGAGAGAGAGAGAGAGAGAGACAGAGACAGAGAGACAGAGACAGAGAGAGAGAGAGGAAGAGATTTCCATTCACCTTGACCATCTTCTTCAGCACCAGGCCCGCAAGCGCCCTCTCCTCGTGATAGCTCTCCTCGCTGGCGAGCTCATCCTCGCGCTGTTCGAGGTACCAGTCCAGCAGGACGTCGTGCTTGACACCGTCACCGCCGCCCGTCTCGTCGTCGGTGATGCGCTGAACAAAGGCGTTGACCATGGTGATGTACTTTTCATGCGTCATGGTATGCTTCTTCTTCGTCTTGTTGGGCCTCGTCGACGACGGTGCCTCTTGGTCGTCGCCGTCACCGTCGCCGTCGTCGTCGTCGCCGTCGTCTTCCGTCGTCGGCTCCGGCCGTCGTCTGCCGGACGCCACCTCGGCCGCTCGCCGGAGGTCGGATCCGTCCGGAGCCGGCGTCTCGTCTTCTTCCTCTTCGTCGTCCATCTCGACGTCGTCGTGCTCGACCGAGATGATGCTCTGACGGAGTAAATCGTAGGCCTCGACCACCATGGCGGGAATGATCTTGTCGGTGCAGTAGGCCCTAGCGACGGCCTCGCTCAGACGAATCATGCTCTCGAGCTGGCGGACCGTGATGCGATACGAGTTCTTGCCCACGCCGCCTTGGGCGTCGTCGGCCCGCAACTGCTTGTACTTTTCCACCAGCAACTCCTTGGCCTCGTCGGTGAACCTGGGCTTGATGGTCCGGGCGAAGCGGATGAAGCGCTGGAGCTCCTCGGTGCTGAACTCGGGCTGGATGGCGGCGTCGCGGAACTGGTGGATGCCGACGATGTGCTCGGCCAGATGACGATCGACCTGCTCGTTGCACTCGTCGAGGATGACGAAGAAGAGATCGAAGCGAGACATGATGGGCGCAGACATGTTGATGTTGCTGCGCAGCGTCGTCTTGCGGTTATAGCGGCCTCCGACGGGATTGGCGGCCGCCAGGATGCTGGTTCGGGCGTTGAGCGTTGCGTGGATGCCGGCCTTTGCGATGGATATCGTCTGCTGCTCCATGGCTTCGTGGATGGCCACCTGATCGACAATGTCCATCTTGTCGAACTCGTCGATGGCGCAGATGCCGTTGTCTGCCAGCATGAGGGCGCCGGCCTCGATGGTGAACTCGCCCGTCTCCTCGTCCTTGACGACGGCGGCTGTGAGGCCCGCGGCCGAAGAAGCCTTACCGCTCGTGTAGACGGCGCGAGGAGCAAAGGAGCAGACGTATTTGAGGAACTGCGACTTGGATGTCGAAGGATCGCCGACGATGCAGATGTTGATGTCGCCACGGAGCTGCATGCCCTCGGCCGTCGTCTTGTGCACACCCGACAGGAGCTGGAGGAGGATGCCCTTCTTGACGACGTCGTGGCCGTAGACCATGGGAGCCATGGAGCGCACCAGACGCGAGTACATGTCGTCTCCCCACACCATCTCTCGCAGTTGTGCCATCTCGGCGTCGTTCATGGAAGCCAGGACGGCAGTTTGCAGTTCCTCGGAAGTCTCGGTGCCCTCCGTCTCGCTCTGCTGGGCCAAGGCGTTGATGACTTCTGCTGTTGCGCTGCCGCCCGCTGCCGCCGTGTCGGCCACCACCATACAGGCGAGAAAGGCCAGCCGGTAGGTGAGATCACGGACGCCGAGAGCCTTGAGTCCGGAGACGCCGCTTCCTCCGGCATCGGCGCCGCGCGGGACGCCGCGTTCATCGCGGACCGACGTCGGCCGTCTACCGGGCAGTCCAAGCTGGCTGACGTCCGGTACGACGATCAGGGCGCCCGTGAAGATGCACTTCTCTCCCGCCTTGGCGCGGTCGACGATCTCGCCGCGCAGGATGACGTCGAGCGTCCGCGGCATGCTCCCCGTCGGTATCTCGGAGCTGTTTTCCTGGATCCGAACCTTTTGCCAGTCGACAAAGGTGCTATGCCGTATATCCAGCTGCCAGTTGACGCGGTTGGCGCATATATCGTTGGGACACTGGGTGGGTTCCGTGTAGCGAAACGTCTGCTCCACGTTGGGCACGACGGCTCGGCAATCCTGGCAGACAAACGTCGCCAGCGAGAGCTCTGGCCGCACTTCCGACGTTCTCGTCACCGTTCCGGATATCGAGAGGAGCTGGCCGATGTTGGCCGCTCGGAGGCTGCGCACGCGCGAGACGAGTGGCTGGTTGAAGAAGGCGATGGCGAAGAGCTTGTCTGTCGGCTGATGCTCGCTCTTGCCATGCCATTTCTGGCTGGTCGACTGAGTGCTCGAAGCGGTGGGCTGACGGTGTTCCTTGAAATATTGAGGCTCAATCTTGGCAATCATGTTGTTGAGAGCGGCAGTGAGAAAGGGCAGGAAGCGGTAGTATTGGTGCATGATGGCGTCCGCCAGGCTGCCCTTCTCCCACGACCTGAGATGCTTGAAGTCGACGTAGAGCGTCGAGAGCCGATAATTGCGCATCCCCCTGATCCGCGCGATGTAGTATTTGTCACTCGTAACGGCGCTGGACGACGGCGCGCCCGAGGACGAGGGAGCCTCGACGAAGCTATCGAGAAGTGCATTAGCAGCATGCCCAGACGGGAGCTTCCCATCTACTCACTTTTCTATGAATTCCTCAAAATGATCCTTGACAAGCAGCCCAACTCTGTCCTCGACCCGCGAGATATGGCTGGCGTCCGGCGCGCGCGAGCTCTGCGGCACCTGATCGTCGGCAAAGCCATCATCGCTTGGGGCGCCGAGACCTTCAGACAGCGGAGCCGACGATGGGGGAAATGCTGGATTGCGATTTGGCGGAGCAGCCGGCGAAGGAGCGTCCGACATGAGGTAGCCGACCTCGCTAGAGGGAGACATGTTGGCGATATATTCCCCCCCCCTTGCCTTTCAAGGGTTGAGGAAGTAAGGACGCGACTGGCGGCGACAGGACCCTGCTTTTGCGAGCAAAGATTTTCAACAATTGCTGGCGGATATGTAGACGACGAGAGAAGTAGTCGATGCTTCGCTGTGATGCGGTGAGAGGATGGAAGTTGTTGGGGTTGCTCCACGCCCTGACGCGTCGACGCGCGAGATGGACGCGAGATTTTAATTGACTGCAATGCTCGTACCGGGCACTTGATGCGGTGGCAAAGTAGCTTCCATTGAGCCGTACCCTGGACTTTGTGTGTGCGCTGTTGTGTGCCGCAGGTCACGTGCACACATGGGTGCAGGCTAGCCACTAGGCTTTAGCCCACACACGCACCTAGCTAGCTTAGCCA